>RQIL01018776.1:0-19911 GCA_003951145.1 Jimgerdemannia lactiflua | reverse complement strand
AGAGGTTGCTTCAGATCCACCATCTATAGGCCTTCTACAATATTGAACAATTGTTGACAGACCAATCTTATATAAGAAGCCCAGTAGGAATTACCCTCAGAGAAGCAAGAACTGCCAAATGAATCTATACTCTATATAAATGAAATATTGGAGCTCTGGTGCAATCTCATCTCTACCTCAATGATATAGATAAATGAAAGCACCTTTCAGAGTACTCTTTAACAACTTGACATCCTATTTCCCAAAGAATAAAAAAAAGAACCAGAACTTGAATGGAGTGACCCAGATATAGAAGGAGATGATGGTATGGGCATAGATGCTGAAGATGCTTATGCCTACTAGAATTATGACTAAAGGATAGTCTAGAACAGACCACCCTTTAGTGGGAGCTGATGTGACAAACTACCAAAATATAACCACCTCATAATTAATCAGATGACATTAACAAACCAGATGACATAAACACTTAGCATAGCATAGTAATCAGCCCAGCAACCATTTGCTGTGGAAAACTGTATAAATAACCAGATAGCTAAAATAGAAAAAATCCCAGACAGTGGCTGTTACCCTGATAGTAGCTGTTACCCTGATAGTGGCTATCACCCCCAAATACACTATAAATAGCAAATCTATAATTAGTCAGATAGCAATCAGATAGCAACCACAATGTATAAAATACCCCAGAGACAAGAGTGAATAAACCTTAGTTCCAAAAGTTCAAAAAGCAAAAGTCAATTATCTGGTATACTTAAAGATTAGATTACAACACTTAGGAGATATGCCTGCCAATAAGCCACTGCCAAGAAATTGTGAGCATTGTTCTGTTCCCAACTCTAGTCCACTTTCCAATACAAAGAAGTCCACTGTTTTTTGTTTGCTTGCTAGATAAGCCTGAAGAAATCTGCCAGTTTAAGTTTGCCTCTCAAAGTCAGTCAATTGACATAACTTTGAAGCCTGAGTTTGCTATCAAGTTTGAAGGACTTTGCTGCCTATTTTAAGAGAAGTCCATCAGTTAAAGGAATCTGCCTCAAAGCCAGTCCCAACACATCTTCGCAGTGAATTCTTTCATGCAAATGAAGCAGTCCTGATATAACTTTATCAGCCAAAGTCTGTCACATTTTTGTCTATAAATCTGCTGCATTCTGCTGATCTGCATCATTTTATAATCTGTCTACCAATCTGCCTCATTCAATCTGCATCATTTGACTGCATCGACCACTTAGCTACATTGTTCAAGAAACCTATATCACCCACTTTGCCACATCATTCGAAGCTCACACCCAAGAAATTCACCAAAAAAGAAATCTGATCACTCAATTCCCAGAAGAGCCTGCTCTATTAAGGAAGTCTGCCAAATTTGCCCAAGTCACAGATTCTCAGAGAATCTGTACTTCTTAAGGAAATCTACTAAATTAGCCACATACTGATCACTATATCATATGAAATTACCCACTTACTCATAACCCAAGAATACCACTAAATTAGGAAATTGCTTGCAGAAAGTCTCTAGCTGTTGAATATTATATCACTAAATACCAACACCAGTACCAGACCTATAAAACCTGAACATTTTGTTGCTTTTTAACAAAGTAACTAGAAGCTCAAGCCAATCTACATAGCTATCCAACCTTGTAATTTGCCTCTATTGGGCCAGGTACATTATAATAGTAATTGATCATATTTTCAAGAAGATATCCAATTTGATAATAGCTTGAGAGTTGTCCAATTTGGTTGACTTCATTGATCATATTCAGAGCATTCTATCTAGCTTCTATAAAGTAGCTGAGTACTTGTGTAGATATTTTTTAGGAGTAGAGACTTTGTAGTAAGATTGATAATAATATTTCAAATATTAGCTTGGATGCAGTTATAAATCTTAGTAAATATAATTGATGTATTTGAGATTTTATTTGTTTGCTCAGAATTTGTTTGATTCTGGTATCTCAGTGATTGATATATTTAGTTTATGTATTCTTTGATCTTAATTAATAAGGTTCTGTTCTTATAAGTCTTGTGTTCTATGACTTTAAATTAACTCAGCTTCATAATTTTATACTCTATAACTTCAGATTGACTCATCTTTATAATCTTATATGTGATTTCCAAATTAGTTCTGAGAGTGATATGTAATTTCAGTAGCTTGAAGGTTATATACTTACAACTCTTCTCTTCTTTAGTTTTTGATATTCTCATCAATTTACTTCTCAGGGTTACATAGATTAGTTAGAATATCTTTGGGTAACAAATTCTTATTTTTGACTTTAGATAGAGAGTTGGTCACTCTGTTAAGGTATTGAATTCTCAGACTGCAGACTAGGGGGTTTAAACTGGCCTGATGACTTCTGTGATTATAGTGATACATAAGTGCTATCTAAAGTCAGGATAGTTGCCACATATTATATAAATTCTGTATAGTCTTTTTGTATATCTGGAGAGTCTATTAGACATTTTTGATACTGTGGGAGGTTCTGGGGAAGTTCTTCAACAGAATAGTCCTTTTTTCTTCAAGATAATATAAGTACTAGTAGTTATTTTATAGAGATATTGTTATGCAGAAGTAGCATATAATGAGGTAGTTGTAGTATATTTTTAATTGTTCTGAGATTTGTATTCTTGGACAATCTGAATTATATTCTTGAGATTTGATTTTAGTTTTCATATAGTATCATAAATAGAGTAACTCTTCCATTTTATCAGATATTCTGGGTAATACTTGGGTCTATATTTATTGAGAATTTATTTAATTTCATATTTATTATAATCATTAATTGTGACTAGAGCAGATAGTTGTATAGTTCAATTTGGGAATAATTTATCATTATTCTCATTATACTATTTGAGTCTTTAAATATTGAAGACTGGGTGAATTTTGATGTTATTGGGTAAAGCTAGTCTGTATAAAGTAGGTGAGACTTGTATAATAACTTCAAAAGATCCAATGAACTTACTGTTCAATTTTGTAAATAGTCTGTACTTGAGAATATTAACTCAGTATTCCTGGATATCTAGTAGTACTTCTTCACCTATGTCAAAGATTTCTTCTCAGTAATGTTAATTGATATACTGTGATTATTAGTCTTAGGCTTAAGATAAGTTATTAATAGTAATTTGAGTGAGATTGTACATTAAGAGAAGGAATTCTTTAATAGCTTCAACTATGGAGGATTTATCTATAGTTTTAATCAGAGTCAGAGGAGTGTTTGGATTTTGTCTGGTATTGGCAAAGAATGGAGTTATTTCAAAAGAGGTCTGTTTGCTATTATTATAGATAAACTTAACTATAGTAAGGTATTTATACTAATCATCTTATCACTAAAAGATATAGTTTCATAGTATTTATTCAAAAGTTCAGTTCATTCATTCAGTTTGGCTATCAGTTTCTGAGTAGAAGGCTGTGAATAGTACAAGTTTTGTTCCAAATAAATTACAGAGTTTTTTTTTTTTAGAAATAACTGATAAATTTTGGATCTTGATCACTAATAATAATCTTTGAGAAACCATAATAGTGAAAGATATTATCAAACAGAAGGTTGATAATATCTGGTATAGTTATAGTTGAAGTGGTAGGTACAAAGTGAACTTGTTTACTGAGAGAGTCTACAAAGATAACTATTGCATCTTTTTTATTACTAGTATAATGAGCCTGGCTCAATAGAGACAAATTACAAGGTTGGATAGCTGTTGTAGATTGACTTGAGCCCCCAGTTACTTTGTCAAAAAGCAATAAAATATTCAGATATTGTATAAGTATACTGGTGTCTAGTGGTATAATATTCAATCTAGAGACTTTCTGCAAGTAATTTTCTAATTTAGTAGTGTTCTTGGGTTGTGTATGTGAATGGATTTTCTTCTAGAGTGGCAGATGATCTTTATGTAATGGTGGATAATTTCATATGACCCAGGTGGTCAGATTTCTCGAATTTGGCAGATTTCCTTAAAAGTATAGCTTTCTGAGAATTGAGTGATCAGTTTTCTTAAGGATATGGGTTCTCTGGGAATCCATGATGGGCAATTGGGTTGGACAGTACAGATTGAGTAGTCAATGCAGATTACTTGAATGATGTGGACTGAACAAGGCAATTGGAATAAGGTGGATTCAGTGACATAGACTTGAATGATGCAGACAAATGATGCAGTCAAATGATGTGGATTGGTGGAATGTGGCAGATTGGCAGACAAAAATGTCGACTTGAATGAGGTGGTTGGAATAAGGCAGATTCTGTAAGGTGTGGCAGATCAGCAGACAAAAATATAGAATGATATAGACTTTCTCTTGAAAACAGACTTGAAAATAGTGGCTTATTTCTTAAACAGTGGATCTCTTGAAAATGGTGGACTGAAATGCAGTGGTTCTTTACTCAAACTTGGCAGCAAAACTTGGGAATGGCAAACTTCTCTTCAGGCTTATCTGGTAAGTGAACCAAAAATAGTGGACTTCTTTATATTGGAAAGTAGACTGGAGTGGAAATAAAGAACCAATGCTCACAATCTTCTTTTTAACAGTAGCTTGTTGGTAGGCATATCTTCTAAGTATTACAATCCAATTCCTTTAGAACCAAGGGGCTTTTGGCAGGCATTTCTTCTAAGTTTGTTTAGTAGACAGACTTGTCTTTTACTTTTGATTTCAATTTCAGACTGAGGTTTATTCACTCTTGTCTCTGGGCTATTTTATACATTGTGGTTGCTATCTGGTTGCTATCTGGCTAATTATAGAGTGCTATTTATGGAGGGTTTTCTCTCAGGGGACAGTGTTCTCTCAGGGGATGGTGTTCTCTCAGAGGATGGATCATTCTCCTGTTTAGCTATCTGGGTTATTTATACAGTTTTTCTACAGCAATGATTGCTGTCATCTGGCTTGCTCATGTCATCAGGCATATTTATGTCATCTTGGCTAAGTTATAAGGTAGCTATGTTTTTATAGTTCATCACATCAGCCCCCTACTAAAGAATAGTCTGTCTCAGATTGTCCTTTAGTCATCATTCCAGTAAGCATAGGCATCTTTTGCATCTATACCTATACCATCATCTCCTTCTGTATCTGGTTCACTCCATTCTAATACTGGATCTGGCTGATCTTCTTGTTCTTCTGGGAATAGGAATTCTATCTATTGCAGGGTGCTTTGAAAGGTGACAGCATTCATCTTCTGGATATCATTGAGGTAGAACTGGGCTTGGAGAAGAGCTTCAACATTTCATTTATATAGAGTATAAATTTGTTCAGTAGCTACAGCACTTTTTCAGATAAGGTCAGCAGAGCTTCTTAGGTAGGCTTGGCCTTATAGAGTTTGTCCAATGGAGTAGTAAGTCTGGATGTAACAATCTTTGAGCAATGGTGAGGTTTTCAAGATGTTCTTGGATCTGGTGGACTGAGGTTCCTTGGGTTTGGTGAAACAGAGGCAGAGGAATTGGTAGGGCTTGAAAGGAGCTGAGGATCAGAGTCTGGAGGCACTGGTCAATCCTCTGAGTTATGGTTTGTGCAGGTATATCTTGAGGCAATTGATGTGAACTAGGGTTCTCAAGATTCATCTATCCATACTTCTTATATAGATGCTGGTTCCTCTGATGTTGTATATAAGGTATGGTCCTTCCCATTTTAGTTCCAGCTTGGTGGCAAAGTTTGTCTCAATCATGCTTCTCCAAACTAGGACTTGATCTCTAATCTTGATCTCCTGATCCTTTTGCTTCTGGTCATAATACTTCTTTTGTCTTTCCTGAACCTTGATAATCTGGTTTTGGGTATCTTTTTGTAGCTGATCTCCTTTTTTAAGAAGCTTTCCAAGATTTTCATAGTCCATAGTTCTGGTCTTCTAAGCAAACATTATTTCGAAGGGCTTTTGTTTGGTTGAAGCAGCAGGGGTGTTTTGGATTTCCTATAGGATTTTGTTGAGATTACAGGTTACAACTCGATATAGCGCACTCAATATAGATAATTTGTAGCGCAGTGGTGTTGAGGTGACATCATCAATAATCGCGTAAAAGCACGTAACATTGGGTGATCAATAAAACATTGCTCTTCTCTCTCTATTCTTCCTATTTCTCCTAAGTTCACAACAAAGGTTATGAGCCCCGGTTAGTGGATAATACACACCTCTTTAGTATACGCTATACTACAACATATGAAGATGTCAAACCCAGGAAGCCCAAGCTCAAGTACTGTAGCACTAAGCCCGGCAAGTAACACAAGCAGAATGGGTACTGGTGTGGGTACCACAGTCCCTCCGGTGGCGGCTACGATGACAAGAAGGACGATTCCTGTCTTCGACGATAAGGATTACGCCATATGGGCATACCATATGAGGAACCTCTTGGAGGAATGTGGTCTAGAGAACTATTGGAAGCCACAGGTGCAAATAACGAGATATGACCCAGCAAAGGATCGCAAGGCATTGAGGGAGATCACGTTCACTCTATCGAATGAGCAAATGAAACTTGTTATAAATGCTACGACGGCAAATAAAGCCTGGGAGACTCTACGTGATCACCATCAACAAGCATCCACATCCAACAGATTCCACCTGAAGGGACAATTATTTACTCTATGAATGAAGCCCAAGGAGAGCATTCAAGAATATACCAACTGTGTCAACGATCTGACGAATCAGGTGAACTCACTTTCTACACCAGCAGACCTCATCAGAGAGGAAGACAAGGTCCTGGCTCTTATACAAGGCCTCCCAGATGCGTATAACGTGGTCATATCTACTATGCAGGAATCCAATAAGCTTTCGGACTACAAGCACATCATCATGAGCCTATTAAATGATAAATCAAGGTAGAACAATAGTGCAAATGAAGAATATGATGAGAAAGCATTTTATGGCGCACGTGGTTGAGGCAAAGGAAAGCCAAGTAAAGGACAAGGTCAATGAGATGGTCAATGCACCAAGTTCGGCGGTAAGTGCTTCTACTGTGATAAGCCCGGACATTGCGTCCAAGACTGCAATCTAAAGAAGAAAGAAAAGAGAGACCAATGTGGTCAGGCAAACGTCGTGGACACCAACAATCAGAGCAGTGATGGGATGTTTTTCGCGGAGGCAGAGAGCTGCCAACATGCAAACGTAAGCATGAGTGCTAACATGTACAGCGAAGAAGTTTGGCTCATGGATTCTAGTGCAACACAACATATGACGGCACACCATGAATGGTTCTCTACGTACGAGAAGTTCGGGCATCCCATACCCATCAAACTAGGTGATAACAATGTGATCTACGCTTAGGGCAAAGGAAATGTCAGAATATACTTGTACAGAAAAGTCAAAGAATCCTCAGGCACCTTTGCAGACGTACTATACGCTCCGGATATAGGCAAAAATCTCTTCTCGATAGGACGAATGATGGCCCGAGGAGACAAAGGAGTAAAAATACGCCCGAATGGAGTAGCGGTAATCGATCTAAAGAACAATAAGGAATTAATATATGTGTCAAAAAGAGGAAATCTTTATGCAATCGATGGCATGCCGAATGGTACATCTGCATACTCCGCAATGACAAATGATACCTGGCATATATGGCACGAACGGTTAGGACACATCAGTCAGACAAACTTAGAACAGATGATGAGGAATAGCTCGGTGAAAGGATTGCCGAACTGTACATCTCTGAATTTCTTTTGCGATGACTGCACAGCAAATAAGGCTTCTCGAAGGTCTTTTCAGGAACGGACAAAACGAGTGAGCGGCATACTCGATCTTATACATACGGACATCTGTGGTCCCATGCATACATCATCACATTCCGGAAAGAAGTATTTCATTACTTTCATAGACGACTACACTCGTAAGGCTCATGTATACTTCCTCTCAGCAAAGAGCGAAGCATTCGAAAAATTCAAAGAATTCAAGGTGAGCATAGAGAATGATATGAAATGTTGGATAGGGATACTATACTCAGATAATGGGACAGAATACGTAAACAAGTCCTTCAAACAATTCTTAAAAGAGCATGGAATATGATATACTAGAACAGCTCCCTATACTCCACAACAAAACAGCGTGGCAGAACAGTTCAATCAAATGATCATTGAGATGGCCCGAATGATGATGAATGCAGCTGGTTTGCCGCAATCCTTCTGGGCTGAAGCATTGAACATGGCGGTATATATACGCAATCGATGCATTTCTCGAGCCTTAAGTAAAGAAAGTGACATACAGTCTAAGGATGATAACCTTACACCTGAAGAACTGTGGAGCGGATCCAAGCCCGACATCTCGCACTTATGGACATTCAGAAGTGAGGCTTACATATTGGATAAAGGTGGAAATAGAGGAAAATTCGAGCCTAAAGCAGATAAGCATATATTCCTTGGATACGACAGATCAGCGTATAGGTTGTGGAACACGCAAAAGTGCGGTATAGTCATCTCTCGCAACATTCAGTTCAAAGAGAAAGTAAAGAAAATTTGCGTGGAAATTCCTATACCCATAACCAATCCAACAGTGAGTGGAACTATGCCAACGGTGAGTGCGAAAACTACACCAACAATTCTGGCAACAACGGTACAACCTATGCCAACGAGATCAATGGCACAAGTACCTATGAGACCCCCTGAATCGAGAATTATGGAGATTGCAGATGATAACGAAGAAGAAGACATTCCTCCGAAGGGCAAGAAAAAGCGCAAGTCTGGGATGGACAACAAAGTCCAAGCAGATCTGGGAAGTTACTGGGACCCACCCAAGTCATCTCATCGCAAACAATATCACATGAACTACGCCTGCGAATGTGCTTACATAGCAACGACTGGTGAGTCAGCACACTATGATGAAGCCATTCATTCGAGCAATAAAAAGGAGTGGAAAAGGGCTATGGATGAGGAGTATAATTCACTCATCGAGAATGACACATGGGACTTGGTCTCTCTTTCGGCAAATCGGCAAGCCATAGGATCCCGATGGGTGTATAAAATCAAGCGCGATAACAATGGCGGCATAGAGCATTACAAGGCCCGATTTGTGGCAAGGGAGTATTCACAAGACTTTGGGGTCGACTATGATGAGACCTTTTCCCCGGTATTTAAGCTTACTTCGCTTAGAATACTTCTTGCGATCGGAGCCAAATATGACTATAAGATACATCAAATGGACATTAAGACAGTCTTTCTAAATGGAGATGTGGATACTGAACTATACATTCTTCAACCACAAGGATACGAACTCTATGAAAATGAGAAGGAGTTAGTATGCAGACTACGCAAAGGCCTCTATGGCATAAAACAGGCGGCGAGGCTATGGAATCGAAAGATCGACAATTATCTCATAGAAGAGAACAGGTTCAAACGATGTGAAGTAGACCCATGCATATACACTTATCATACATCCTCAGGAATGGTGTACCTGGGAATTTGGGTCGATGATATCATTCTGATCAGAACGACAAATGAGATTAATGAAGTAAAGGTGGCACTATGCAAGAAGTTCAAGATGACAGATTTGGGTGACACGTCTTTCCTCTTGGGGATATCCATCATATGTGACAGGAGCGTACATACTATACACTTAAGCCAAGAAGCCTACATTCAGACAATACTTGAGCGATTCGGCATGAGCGAGTGCAAGCCAGTCGGAACACCGATGGAGATGTCTGTGAGACTAAAGAAGTCTGGTACACCTGACAAGAATGACAAAGACATTCCCTATCGACAAGCAGTAGGATCTCTTATATATCTGATGCTCGGGATGAGACCCGACCTATTATACGCAATCAACAAAGTGGTGCAATACGCATCGTGCTACGAAAACTTGCATTGGATGGCAATCAAGTGCATATTCAGATACATTAAAGGTACAAAGAGTTATATGCTCAATTTGGGTGATAAAGGAGTTAAAAGATTAAGCAGGAGTACTGTTACTGTAAGCCTTTCCAGCACGTGTGATGCTGATTGGGCTGGAGACTTGGATGACAGAAGGTCTACGACAGGATACTTCTTCTATCTCGATGATGGTGGAGCCATTTCGTGGCAAACTCATAAGCAATCATCAGTGGCGACATCGTCTACACAAGCAGAATATCAAGCATTGTCAACAGTGACGAAGGAGGCCATCTGGCTTCGTGAACTACTAAAGGATCTGGGATTCACTCAAGAATCTACGACTATATGACAGGACAACCAATCCACCATTGCTTTGGCAAAGAAACCTATACATCATGCAAGGACTAAGCATATCGATATACAGCACCATTACATACGAGAGTGCGTTGAAAACAAGGCTATATGCCTGCTATACATCCCTACGGAGCAAATGGTGGCAGATTCCCTAACGAAGGCCCTTCCAAAGGCAAAGTTTGATTTTTGTGTGCAAGGAATGGGTATAACGATGAGTGGTGAGCAAATGATGGTGAACGATGGGTAAAAATAAATATTATGGCAAAACAATGGGTAGAATGAGTGTTACGGCAAATATTTGTGATGGAAATCTATAATATTGCTCAGGATTTCCATTTTTCACTACTTCTTTTACCTATTTTCATGCTTATAAGCGGGGAATTTCGACCTTTTTAGGTCATCTAGACAGCATCCCATTGGTAATATTTTGTTTTGCTTAGCTTAGCTTGGCTTTATCTCGTTGAGCGAGAGTGTTGAGATTACAGGTTACAACTCGATATAGTGCACTCGATATAGATAATTTGTGGCACAGTGGCATTGGGGTGACATCATCAATAATCGCATAAAAGTGCGTAACATTGGGTAATCAATAAAACATCGCTCTTCTCTCTCCATCCTTCCTATTCCTCCTAAGTTCACAACAAATTTCAGGTAAGCAGAGATCCCAATTGGTAGGATTGATCTTGGCAAGTCCTTTCTTGATGGTCTGATTCATTCTTTTGGTCATCCTATTGATTTGAGGGTGATAGGAGGTAGTTCTTTTCAGGTGGATCTTATGAATTCATACATAACTTGAGATAATATTATTCATAAATTCAGTTCCTCTGTGAGAGATGAGTTCTTCAGGGGGTCCATATTGGTGGGTGAGGTCATGCAGGTGTCCCACAATAGTCAGAGCATCTGCAATCTCCATGGGGTATGCTTCAGACCATTTGGTCAGATGTTCAATAAATACTAAGATATATCTGTTTCATTTTGATATTACTGGCAAGAGTCTAATTACATCTACTCTCCATCTTTGGAAGATGTGAGTGGGTGGGGGAATCAGTTATAGAGGGACTTGATAGTTCTTCTTTCCTTAATACTTCTGGCAGGTGTCATATTTTTGGATGATGTCTTGGACTTGTGCTCTGAGGTGGAGCCAATGTTGATATTGTTCTTAAATCTTGTCTTCTGTACTTGTCTGTTCTTGGTGGGCTTTCTGGTATTCTTGTCAGATGAGATCTTTTTGCTCCTTGATGGTCATGAGAACTTCTTTGAGAGTACAGTTCTGAGGTATACCCTTTCTTTGATTCATTGGGGCATATGGGAGAGAACATCAACATTGTTGTGAGTTCTTTCCACTTTGTAGATGATATTGATTTTGCAATCTTGAAGAATAAGGATCCACCAGGCAAGGATTCCAGTGAAGTCTTTTTGGTACAGTAACTATTTAAGAGTTGTATGGTTTGTAATTAGAGTGAACTTTCTTCTAATAAGATAATTTTTGAATAGAGTGACTGCCCATATGACTGCAAGGCATTCCAATTTGGTACTCCCATAGTTGGTCTGCTGTTTGTTGGTAGCTCTGCTTGCATAAGCTATCACATGATGCTGTTTGTCAGATCCTTCTTGAGCAAGGATTGCTCCAAGACCATTCTTGGATACATCAGTATACAGAATGAAATATTTCTGCAGGTCTGGTTGGACTAGGATTGGTGCTGAGGTCAGACAGTATTATAATTTTTGAAAGGCTTCTTCTTGTGGTTCTTTCTATTGGAACAGTACTTCTTTCTTCAGCAAGGTTCAGATTGGGGCAGAGATTTCAGCAAATCTCTTAATAAATCTTCTATAGTAGGATGCAAGCATCAGGAAGAATGAGACTTCCTTTGGGGTCTTGGGAATAGGAAAGTTGTTGACTTTTTCAATCTTCTTGGGGTCTGCATGTGTTCTATCTTTAGATACTACAAATCCAAGGAATTCAAGCTTCTGTTTGCTAAAGTAGTACTTCTTTGAGTTGATTCTCAGGTGGTTTTATCAGGTGAGTTTGAAAAACTCTTCAAGGTCTTGCAGGTGGTCTTCAAAATTTGCTGAGTAGATGTTGGAATCATCTATATAAAAAAGCAGACAGTAGTGGATGAGGGGGGCATATACTGAGTTCATCATTTGCTGAAAAGTTGGGGGTATATTACAGAGTCCAAAAGGCATTGAGAGGTACTCAAACAATTTTCCTAGGGCAAGGAAAGCTGTCTTTTGAATATCTTTGGGGTCCATTGGTATCTTATGGAATCCTGTAAATAGATCTATACTGCTAAAATATCTTATATTTTGTAGCTAGTCCAGAAGGTCATTGATTCAGAGCAAGGGGTATGAATCTTTTTCAGTTATTGTATTGAGTTTCTTGAAGTCTACAACAAGTCTCCATCCTCCTTTCTTTGGTACTATAAGTATAGGGCTGGCCCAAGGACTGGTAAAGGGTCAGATGACTCCATTGTCTAAGAGTTCCTATATGTGTTCTTTTTCGAATGTCTTCAAGTGGTGGGGTATCCTGTATGATTTCTGTTAGATGGGTGTGCATTTCCTATATTTATACTATAGTGGTATGATGAGTTATATAGCAGGTTGCCATAGTCTATAGTGAAGATATTCTGATATTTATGAAGGAGTTCAGTCAATTGTTGGTGTTGCTGAGATCAATTCTTCTGCAATATTTGTGGAAGGCTTCACTTTCTCCTGGGTCACAGAGGGGCCTTTCCTTTCTTCTGTGATCTTTTGCCATTTCCCTGTAAGTTTAATTCATAAACTTCTCTGTGTGTTCAGTTGAAGTAAGGCACAAGGTATCCAATGATGGTTCCTTTTGGCAAGATGATGTTGTCCTAGCTTGTGTTGGTTGCTTGAGAGTGTACTAGATTCATCTTATTAGGGAATGTATATCCTTCTATATGTAGATTTCAGATTTCTTCATTGGGTTTGAAGAAGATATTCCTGGGGTCTGGTAGTGCAAAGATTTCGATGGTAGTTTGCTCTCTTGGCTCAAGGATGAGGTTCTTGTGAAGTTTCACTGGTTGGCAGAAAACTTGCTGAGGGGCATTTATTTTGAATTGGCTGACCTGAAGGAGATATACTTCCTTCTTATCTGAGCTTCCAAATCCTTTGGATTGTCTGATTCCTTGAGTGAGCTTGGGTACTTCTTGCAACTGAGGAGTCTTGTATTCAAGGAAGACTGCTTGAGTGATTTTTTCTCCTTTGTGGATTCAAATCCATTCACCACTTTCATTTCTTAAAATAACCTTGATTTCATTTGTATATCCTGGATCAATGGTTTCTCCTTCAGTAGAGAGTCCTTTAAGGGCTAGTCCAGACCTTGAGGTTAACTGGATGTAAGTTCCTTTTGGTGGTTGTATGGCAATACCAGTTCTGATGAGCTTTGTACTTTTGAGGCCCATAGTAGTATCATAAAGACTGCTGAGATTATAGCCAATATCTTCTTGGTATATCTTTTTCAGTAGAATTGTATTAGGATGAAGCAGGGTAAACTGTGCAATGTTCTTGCCAAGTGTAGGCTGTCCATGGGCTGAGGCTCTTGTTGCTTTGGATCTCTAACCTTTAATGTCTAGGTGTGGCCATCTTGCTCCAGTAGAGGGGTCTTGAAGATAGTTGATTACTCTTTTTCTGGTGGAATCCAGGGCTTCCATGAAGTTGATAGCATCATCTTTTCATCCTTGGCAAGTTGCATGGTGAATGAGAGCCAGGATATCTTCTCCTAGGTCATATATCTTGAGAACCTTCCTTGTAGGCTTCTTCTTTTTCTTCTTTCAAATCTGGGCTCAGTCATCTCCTCTTTTGAGTGTATATACAATCACACTCTTGCTGAGATGGATCTTTTCATGTTGACAAGGCCAGCATCTGGGGTGCTTTCTATAATGACAATATCCCATAGCTTGGAAATGCTTCTTTCTTTCTTCCATTTCTTCTAGCTTCAGAAATTTGCATCCATTCACATCATACTTTAGTGGGAGGGTAGAGAGAGGTTTCACTTCTGTCTGAGTTAAAATCCTACTCCATTTCTTTACTTTGCAAGTATGGTGACTGATTCTTGGAATAAGATTCCTTCTGCAATGATTTTCAGAGATTCCCTTTCAATAGGTTATCTGGACTGCTGGTCCAATATATGGCATTGATAGCAGTAGTATCTTAGTGAGTGGAAAACAACTTGGTGGGGGCATCTGCCCATTCAGATGGTTCTTTCTTGATGGGTTTCAGACCTTGGGATGACTGGCCAAGAGCTGGGTCCAGCTTCTTCTTCACTCCAGGGAGTATTGTTATTTTCTTCTTCTTGTGGTACCCAATTTGGATCATCCCATGAGACAATTGCAGGGAGCTCTTCATTTTCGGAAATGCCATCATCTTCTTCCTTTAGTGGTTGGTCCCAAATTGCTTGTACTTCTGCTGCTTTGATTTCAGGATTGGGCATAACTTGTGTATGGCTTTTTGGCTGGGTATTGTGGAGGCATCTCTTCTTTCTTCTTCTGCATTCTGGACATATAGTGCCAGGAAATTCCCACATGTCTGGATAAGTGTTCCTTGCATTACTATCTTTGGAGGCATTTGGTGCATCCTCTGGCTTCTCCAGCAATAGCTCTGATTGTGATGGGGATAGTATCTTATACCCACACATTATCTTCTGGTCTGTCTTCTACCATATTAATTCAGGGCCTCAGTCTGGAGTCATTGTCATTTTCAGAATTCTCCTCTTCTTCTTCCTCTGTGATAGATTCTTTACTGCTGATATATTCTTCTTGAATGGTCACCTTCTTCTTCTTCTTTGATGGCTTGAAACTGGTGACTTTGACTCAGTACTTCTTTCCTCTGTAGTCGAATTTGAGTACTTATTGACCAATGTTGACATCTGCATTCATCTCCTTCATCCAATTGGTGCCAAGGATTATGTTATAGGTGATAGCTTCAGTTATAACTGCCTTGGAGATGGCAAACTGAATGTGTCAAAGAGTGATGGTGATGTTTCGGACTTCTCCCAGGGGTTGAGTTTGGGCTCTATTTGCTACTATGATGCCAAGGCTAGAGGGTCCATCAATGGGCAATTGAATGCTGTCCAGGAATTTATTAGCAATGACACATACAGCTGCTCCAGTATCAATGAGGATTTTCGCCTTCTGGCCTCTGATTTCTCCAAACAGATAGGTGCTGACATGTCTTTCTGCAGCCTGTACTACTGGGGTTGCCAGTTCTTCTTAAGGGATGGGAACTATTTCTGTATAGGATCTGGTAGTTTGCAGTAATTTGTTCCTTACTCCAGCAGGTGTCAACTGAAGGAACTGCAAGAGTGGGACTTCTATCTTGGCTTCTTGGATCTTCTTTCAGGCTTTATTATAGATATTCTGGGGCATGGTCTTTGGGATGTATTTCTTCTTTGACTTTGGAGTCTTGGTTTCTGATTCTGGTTCTTCTCCTATCTCTTTATCAGCAGATTCTGGTAGGGAATCTTCTCCATTGTTAGTAGCTCCAGGGATGAAGGATGAAGGAGAATAGAGAGATGTATCAACCTGCTTCTCTTCATCTTCATCTTGAATTATTCTTCTGCTTACTCTTTTGGGTGGGTTTCCTACTGCTCTGGGGTGGCCTACTGCTCTCTTTCTCTTTTCTGCTAGGTAGAGTGTTTTGTATTCAGCCTTATTTGGATATAAGTCCAGGTCACTGTATTCCTCACTATCACTCTGCTCATAGTCTTTAGCTGGGTGAGCTTCTGTCCTTTTGTTGTGGGCATCCTTTTGGTTTGGTGGTTCAGAATTCCTTGAGCTGTCTTGATTATTACATTTGGTGGCATAATGTTTTTGCTGTCTATACTTGTAGCATTGGACCTCTGCTCTGTCTCTTGAAGGGTAGTTTTGACTATCAGAGGATAGGTAGTTCCTCTGGTAATAATCCCGATTTTTACATAGAGGGTACCTTGGCTGATAGTTCTGATTTTTGCATAGATAGCTTTGCTAGAAATTCTGATTTTTTTGTGTAGTGAGTCTTTCAATCTGCCCAACCAGTCTGTCTACTTTCGAATTGAGGTCTTAAATCTCATTCTTGTCCTTCTTCCATTCTTTGGTGGGCTTTTCTCCTTTTAATTCTCCTTGAAGGATTCCTTGCAGGGTCTTGATCAGGAGGTCTTCTTTATCTTCTTTTCAATTGTCAGTCTAGGTGGTTTCTTGTTTGACATCAAAGTATCCTTGGGCTGTATCTACTTACTCTTTAGGCTTCCTGATGTCCAAGGTTCAGACATGTTGAGCAATGTTGGGAGGGATTCCATTTATGAAAGTCATTGGACCAATAATGTCTTGATTGACAGCATTGAATCTGGCAGCATGCATTCTTTTCTGGATTCTAGTAAAGAATGCTCTTGGGGATTCTCTAAGGTTCATCTTTATTCTCATGATGGATTCCTGGGCTTTGTGGTGGGTTTTGTTTCCTATATACTTTTCAATGATCCAGTGCTATATGGCCTCATATTGTTCTTCTTCTGATCTTGCATTCTCCATGACATCTCCTAGGTCTGTGTTGATATCATTTGCAGTTCTGGTGAAGATGCCTTTGGCTGGTTCTCTCAGTTGTGCCTTGAAGACATTGATTTGTCTTTGGGTTGACAAGTCTCTCAGGGCTGCTATTTCTTCAATTGCATCTATGAATTCTCTTGAATCTTTCTCTGGATATCCTGCAAATGTGAGTAAAGTTGTGCACATTTCATCCTTACTATCTTCTGACTCTGTTTTGATTTCTGAGTCTGATTCTGAATTGTTGGCTGTTGATGGGTATGAGCTTGAAGATGCTGAAGATCTAAGAGATAGTGCTCTTCTTGGTACTATTCTTGGGAGTCTTGTGGGTTGAATTCTTTGGATTGGAGTTACTGGTCTGAGTAAATCAGGGAAGACTTTTGGGGGGAATCTTTCAAGATGATTGTTGAGGTCTTGAATGAGATTGTTAAAGTCTTGATTGATATTGTCTACTTCATCTAGTGTGAGCTCATCAAAATCTCTGGTTGGTGTATCTACTGGTAGAGGATTTTATATAGTGCTGGCTTCTGTAATATCAGATCCTTCTGATGCTGAATGGTACCCAATTCTAGAGGTAACTATGTCTCTTCCTGTCCAAACACTTTGTAGAGCTGGGATTTCTTCTCCTGTAGTAGCTGAAATTGGTGCAGTATCACAGGTTGCAGTGGTGCTGGTCTCCAGATTGAAGGTTGAGTTCTGTGAGCTGAAAGGTCATGTAGATTGCTGGTTTGAAATCTTCTTGGTTGAGCTCTCAAATGTAATGTGCCTGGCTCAATAAAGACAAATTACAAGATTGAGTGACTGTTGTAGATTGGCTTGAGCTGCTAGTTACTTTGTCAAAAAGCAACAAAATGTTCAGATATTGTATAAGTGTACTAGTGTCTAGTGATATAATATTTAATCTGGAGACTTTCTGTAAGTGATTTCCTAATTTGGCAGCATTTTTGGGTTATGCATGTGAATGGATTTCCTTCTAGAGTAGTGGATGATCTCTGCATAATAGTGGATAATTTCGTGTGACCCAGGTGGTCAGATTTCTCAAATATGGCAGATTTCCTTAAAAGTGTGGCTTTCTGGGAATCAGGCAATCAGTTTCCTTAAGGGTATGGGTTCTCTGGGAATCTGTGATGAGCAATCAGGTTGGACAGTACAGATTGAGTGGTCAATGTGGGTTACTTGAATGATGCAGACTGAATGAGGCAATTGGAATGAGGCAGATTAAGCAGTATAGGCTTAAATGATGTGGATGAATGATGTGGTCAAATGATGTATATTGGCAGAATGTGGCAGATTGGCAGACAAAAATGTGGACTTGAACAAGGCAGTTGGAACAAGGCAGATTCTGCAAGGTGTGGCAGATTGGCAGATAAAAATGTAGAACAATATGGACTTTCTCTTGAAAATGGACTTAAAAAATGGCAGCTTATTCCTTAAGTGGCAGATCTCTTGAAAATGGCAGACTGAAATGTGGTGGTTCTTCACTCGAACTTAGCAGCAAAACTTGGGAATGGCAAACTTCTCTTCAGGCTTATCTGGTAAGCAAATCAAAAATGGCAGACTTCTTTATATCAGAAAGTAGACTGAAGTAGAAATGAAGAACCAATGCTCACAATCTCCTTTTTAACAGTAATTCATCAGCAGGCATATCTCCTAAGTATTGCAATTCAATTCCTTTAGGACCAAGGGGCTTTTGGTAGGTATTTCTCCTAAGTATGTTTGGCAGGCAGACTTGTTTTTTGCTTTTGGTTTCAATTTCAGACTGAGGTTTATTCACTCTTATCTCTGGGCTATTTTATACATTGTGGTTACTACCTAGTTACTATCTGGCTAATTATAGAGTGCTATTTATAGAGAGTGTTCCCTTAGGGGACAGTGTTCCCTCAGGGGACAGTGTTTCCTCAGAGGATAGATCATTCCCCTGTTTAGCTATCTGGGTTATTGATATAGTTTTTCTACAGCAATGGTTGCTGGTTACTATGCTAAGTATTCATATCATCTGGCTTACTCATGTCATCAGGTATGTTCATGTCATCTTGGCTAAGTTACAAGGTAGCTATATTTTTATAGTTCATCATACTAGTCTGAGATAATTATATAATAAAGTCTATAGAGATTTATTTCCAATTAGTAAATGGTACTGGTATAGAGTAGAGTAGTCTGTTCCATTGACAGATATTACAGAAAGTAATATATATCTTTAACTGATCTGCCATTCAGGGTCAGTAGAAGTTTTGAAAGATAACTTTATAATATTTGTCAAATCTAAAATATCCAGTAGTAGAAGTATCATGATATTCAAAAAGAAGAGTCCTTCAGAGGTTATGATTGTTGGAAATATACAATCTATCCTTATAGTAAATAGTATTGTCCTTTAGTTAATATTGGTAGTAGCAGGAATCTTTACTAGTATCTTTATTACTAAGGATTTCTTAAAGGACTTGGGCTTTCTTATTATCTATGTAGGCTATGATGACTTGTT
This sequence comes from Jimgerdemannia lactiflua, assembly GCA_003951145.1. Taxonomy (NCBI): domain Eukaryota; kingdom Fungi; phylum Mucoromycota; class Endogonomycetes; order Endogonales; family Endogonaceae; genus Jimgerdemannia; species Jimgerdemannia lactiflua. Next base: position 794 of record RQIL01018776.1, on the reverse strand, counting down.
CTATAATAGAATTAGTAACAAAAGTAAGAGTCTTGATAACTTCTTCAATAGGTAGTCTAGAAATAGTATTAGCAACTATATTTTCTTTGCTAGGGCAGTACTTAATTTCATAGTCAAAATTAGTAAGGATTTTCATCTATTGAATTTGCTTTTGAGAGAAAGTAGCTTGAGTTTTGAGATTGATTAGTGATTTGTGGTCTGTGATTATGGTAAAGTATACTCCTTTAAGATAGAGTTACCATTTGATCAGAGCATCAATAATGATTAGTATTTATTTCTTATAGATAGTATAATTGATTTTAGTATTATTGAACTTGCAGAAATGATAGATAACTGGGTATCCTTCTTGCATAAGTACTGCTCTAAGGGCTAGGTCAGAGATGTTTATAGTAACTTTATATAGTAGGGCTGAATTTGCTACTCAGAGTATAAGAATAGTTATCAGGGTATTTTTTAAGACTTAAAAGGCTATATCTTGCTTAAGTTCTCATTTGATAAGATTGACAAAGTCTTTTTCTTATTTTATAGTCTAGGGTTGTCTTTTTTTTTTACCACTTTTCAGAAGTTGGGTAAGGAATATAACAATCTTGATAAAGTTTTTAACAAATTGTTAACTAATTCTGGAAATAATCAAAGATCATTAAGCTTCTTTGAATAGATCTATTTCTTGATAGTAGAGATTTTACTAGGGTCTATTTTAATACTGTCAGATATGACAATATATCTAAGAAATTGAATTTCTTTCAATAATCCTTAGACTGTAATGTTTTGCAGACAAATTTGCCTGCAAAAAA
>RQIL01018775.1:0-10299 GCA_003951145.1 Jimgerdemannia lactiflua | reverse complement strand
TTATACCAATCAAAGAAAGTTTTATTTCTATTACTAAATTCTCTATATATATAAGTAAAAATAATTTAATAATAAGAATTCTAGACTAATAAACTCAGCATAGTATAATATGTCCAGCTCAATAGAGGCAAATTACAAGGTTGGGCAGCTGTATAGATTGGCTTGAGCCCCTAGTTACTTTGTTAAAAAGCAACAAAATGTTCAGATAATAGGTATAGGTTTCTCCTGTATTGAGTTGGTGTCTAGTGGTATAATATTCAATAGCTGGAGACTTCTATGTGTGATCGATTTTCTAATTTGGTGGTATTCTTGGATTGTGTGTATGAATTAGAGCAGTGGACTAATTTGTGTGATATGGGCAATCTTGTGTATGGCAAATTTGGCAGATTTCCTTAATGAGTGGGCTCTCTGGGAATCCAATCAGGTGGGTTTCCTTAAGGGTGCGGGTTCTGGATGCGAGTTGCTCACATAATGGGCAATCAGGTTCCTTTTCTGGCAGATGAACTAAATGTGGTGGGTTTCTTGAATGGTGCGGCTAAGCAGTCGATGTGGTTTTACTTAGACAATACAGATGAATGATACAGACAAATGATGCAGATCAGCGGAAAGCAGCAGATCAGCAGACAAAATGTAGAATGATGCAGATCAGCAGAATGTGGTGAATCAGTGGTCTTCTTGAATGGTAGACTGAATGAGGCAGATCGGTAATACATGGTGGATCAGTGGACTTAAACTGGTGGCTTATTCCTTAAGCAGCAGTTCTCTTGAAAATAGTGGCCTTTCCTGGTGGCGGATATCTCGAAAATGACAAACTGATCAGTGGTATGTGGTGGATTAGTGGACTTAAACTGGTGGACTTCTTAAAGTTGTATCAAAGACTGGCTTCATTTGCACAAATGGATTTACTGCGAAGTTGCATCTATAGACTGGCTTTTGAGAGGCAGATTTCTTCAGGCTTATCTGGCAAGTGAACTAAAAACTTCTTTCTATCGGAAAGTGGACCGGAGTGGAAAGTAGCTCACAACTTCTTGGCAGTGGCTCATTGGCAGATTTCTCCTCCTAAGTGTACCAGATAATTGACTTTTGCTTTTTGAACTTTCAGAACTGAGGTTTATTCACTCTTGTCTCTGGGGTATTTTATACATTGTGGTTGCTATCTTGGTTGCTATCTGGCTAATTATAGGTTTGCTATTTATGGTGTGTTTGGAGTGACAGCCACTGTCAGGATGGCAGCCACTGTCAGAGTGACAGCCACTGTTAGGAATTTTCCCTATTTTAGCTATCTGGTTATTTATATAGTTTTTTTGCAGCAATGATTGCTGTGCTGATTACTATGCTAAGTGTTCATGTCATCTGATTTGTTTGCGTTATCTATTTGTATCATCTGGCTGGCTACTCATGTCATCTGGCTTGTCATCTGGCAATAATTCGGGTGGTATGTTTTTGTGGTCTGTCACATCAGCCCCTACTAAAGAGTGGTCTGTCTCAGACTATCCTTTAGTCATCATTCTAGTAGGCATAAGCATCTTCAGCATCTATGTCCATTCCATCATCTTTTTCTGTATCTGAGTCACTCTATTCAAGTTCTGGTTCTTCTTCTTGTTCTTTGGGAAATATAATGTCAAGTTGTTGAAGGATACTATAAAAGGTAGTTTCATTTATCTGATGGATATCATTGAGGCTGAGATGGGACTGCACCAGGGCTCCAACATTTCGTTTGTATAGAGTATAGATTCATTTGGCAGTTCTTGTTTTTCTGAGGGTGATTCTGGCTAGACTCCTGATGTAAGGTTGGTCTGTCAATAATTGTCCAATATTGTAGAAGGCCTGCAGATGATAGATCTGAAGCAATCTCTGGGCAATGGTGAGATTCTCTTGGTGCTTCTGGATCAATTGTATTAGAGTTCCTTCAAGTTGGCAGAACTGGGGCAGGGGAATTGGCAGGGCTTGGAAAGAACTGAGAATGAGAGTCTGGAGGCACTGATCTATCCTCTGAGTCATGGTTTGTGCAGGTATATCTTGAGTCAGTTGATGTGAACTGGAGTTCTCAAGATACATCCATCCATACTTCTTATATAGATGCTGGTTTCTCTGATATTGTATACAAGGTATGGTCCTTCCCATTTCAGTTCCAGTTTGGCAGCAAAGTTTATTTCAATCATACTTCTCCAAACTAGGACTTGATCTCCAATCTTGATCTTCTGATCCTTCTGTTTTTGGTCATAATACTTCTTTTGTCTTTCCTGGGTCTTAATAATCTGGTTTTGGGCATCTTTTCACAGCTGATCTCCTTTTTCAAGAAGCTTTTTGAGGTTCTCATAGTCAGCAGTTCTGGTCTTCCTAGCAAATATCATTTCGAAGAGCTTTTGTTTGGTAGAGGCAGCAGGGGTATTTCAGATTTCCCACAGGATTTTGGATAAGCAGAGATTCCAATTGATAGGATTAACCTTGGCAAGTCCTTTCTTGATGGTCTGGTTCATTCTTTTGGTCATTCCATTGGTTTGCAGATAATAAGAGGTGGTTCTTTTCAGGTGGATCCCATGAATTCGTGCATAACTTGAGATTATGCTGTTCACAAATTCAGTTCCTCAGTTAGAGATGAGTTCTTCAGGGGGTCCATATTGGTGGGTAAGGTCATGAAGGTGTCAGAACATCTGCAATCTCCATGGGGTATACTTCGGGCCATTTGGTCAGATGTTCAACAAATACTAGGATGTATCTGTTTCATTTTGGTGTTACTGGCAGGGGTCCAATTATGTCTACTCCTCATCTTTGAAAGATGTGAGTGGGTGGGAGAATCAGTTGTAGAGGGACTTGATAGTTCTTCTTTCCTTGATACTTCTGGCAGATGTTACACTTCTGGATGATGTCTTGGACTTGTGTTCTGAGGTGGGGCCAATGTTGATAATCTTTTTGAATCTTGTCTTCTGTATTTGTCTGTCCTTAGTGGACTTTCTGATGTTCTTGTTGGATGAGATCTTCTTGCTCCTTGATGGTCTTGGGAACTTCTTTGAGGGTGCAGTTCTGAGGTACATCCTTCTTTTGGTTCATTGGGTCATGTGGGAGAGAACATCAATATTGTTATGAGTTCTTCCTGCTTTGTAGATGATGTTGATTTCATAATCTTGGAGAATAAGGATTCATCGGGCAAGGATTCCAGTGGGGTCTTTTTGGTGCAGTAACCATTTGAGGGCTGCATGGTCTGTGATCAGGGTGAACTTTCTCCCAATGAGGTAATGTTTGAACAAGGTGACTGCCCATATGACTGCAAGGCATTCCAATTTGGTGCTCCCATAGTTGGTCTGCTGCTTGTTGATAGCTCTGCTTGCATAAGCTATCACATAGTGCTGTTTGTCAGGTCCTTCTTGTGCAAGGATTGCTCTGAGGCCATTCTTGAATACATCAGTATACAGAATGAAAGGTTTCTGCAGATCTGGTCAGACTAGGATTGGTGCTGAGATCAGGCAATATTGTAGTTTTCAGAAGGCTTCTTCTTGGGGTTCTTTCTATTAGAACAGTACTCCTTTCTTCAGCAAGGTTTGGATTGGGGCAGAGATTTCAGCAAATCCCTTAATAAATCTTCTATAGTAAGATGCAAGTATCAGGAAGGATAGGGCTTCCTTTGGGGTCTTGGGGACAGGGAAGTTGTTGACTTTTTCGATCTTCTTGGGGTCTGCATGTGTTCCATCTTTAGAAACTATGAATCCAAGGAATTCAAGCTTCTGTTTGCTAAAGTAGCACTTCTTTGAGTTAAGTCTCAGGTGGTTTTGTCGGGTGAGTTTGAAAAACTCTTCAAGGTCTTGCAGGTGGTCTTCAAAATTTGCTAAGTAGATGTTAGAGTCATCCACATAAACAATCAGGCAGTAGTGGATGAGAGGGGCATATACTGAATTCATCATTTACTGAAAGATTGGGGGTGCATTACAGAGTCTAAAGGGCATTCAGAGGTACTCAAACAATTTTCCTAAGGCAAGGAAAGCTGTCTTTTGAATGTCTTTGGGGTCCATTGGTATCTCATGGAATCCTGCAAATAAATCTATACTACTGAAGTATCTTGCATTTTGTAGCTGGTCCAGAAGGTCATCAATTTGGGGCAAGGGGTATGCATCTTTTTTGGTTACTGTGTTGAGTTTCCTGAAGTCTACAACTAGTCTCCATCCTCCTTTCTTTGGTACAATAAGTATAGGGCTGGCCCAAGGGCTGGTAGAGAGTCGAATGACTTCATTGTCTAAGAGTTCTTGTATATATTCTTTTTCGAATGTCTTCAAGTAGTGGGGTATCCTGTATGGTTTCTGTCGGATGGGTGTTGCATTCTCTGTATTTATACTGTGGTGGTATGATGGGTTGTATGGCAGGTTGCCATAGTCTGTAGTGAAGATGTTCTGATATTTATGAAGGAGTTCAGTCAATTGTTTTTGTTGCTGAGGTGTCAATTATTCTCCAATATTTATAAAAGGCTTTACTTTCTCCTGGGTTGCAGAGGGGCCTTTCCTTTCTTCTGTGACCTTTTGCCATTTCCCTGTAAGTTTAATTCATAAACTTCTCTGTATATTCAGTTGAGATAAGGCACAAGGTGTCCAATGATGGTTCCTTTTGGCAGGATGATATTGTCTCAGCTGGTGTTGGTTACTTGGGAGTGTACTGGATTCATCTTGTCAGGGAATGTGTATCCTTCTATGTGCAGATTTCGAATTTCTTCATTGGGTTTGAAGAAAAGATTCCTGGGGTCTGGTGGTGTAAAGATTTCGATGGTGGTTTGCTCTCCTGGCTTAAGGATGAGGTTCTTGTAAAGCTTTACTGGCTGGTGGAAAACTTGCTGAGAAGCATTTGCTTTAAATTGGCTGACCTGAAGGAGATATACTTCCTTCTTGTCTGAGCTTCCAAATCCTTTGGTTTGTCTGGTTCCTTGAGTGAGCTTGGGTACTTCTTGCAGCTGAGGAGTCTTGTATTTGAGAAAGACTGCCTGTGTAATTTTGTCTCCTTTGTTGATTTGAATCCATTCACCACTTCCATTTCTTAAGATGACCTTGATTTCGCCTATGTATCCTGGATCAATAGTTTCTCCTTCAGTAGAGAGTCCTTCAAGAGCTAGATCAGACCTTAGGTCAACTGGATATAGGTTCCTTTTGGTGGTTGCATGGCAATACCAGTTCTGATGAGCTTTGTACTTTTGGGGCCCATAGTGGTATCATAAAGACTGCTGAGATCATAGCCAATGTCTTCTTGGTGTACCTTTTTTGGTGGAATTGCATTGGGATGAAGTAGGGTAAACTATGCAATGTTCTTGCCAAGTATAGGCTGTCCATGGGCTGAGGCTCCTGTGGCATTAGATTTCCAACCTCTGATGTCTAGGTGTGGCCATCTTGCTCTGGTAGAGGGGTCTTGAAGATAATTGATTCCTCTTTTTCCAGTGGGATCCAGGGCTTCCATGAAATTGATAGCATCATCTATCTATCCTTGGCGAGTTGCATGATGAATGAGAGCTAGGATATCTTCTCCTAGGTCATATATCTTGAGGACCTTCCTTGTAGGCTTCTTCTTTTTCTCCTTTTGAATCTGGGCTTGGTTATTTCCTCTTTTGAGTATGTGTACAATTACATCCTTACTGAGATGGATCTTTTTGTATTGACAAGGCCAGTATCTTGGGTGCTTTCCATGATGGCAATATCCCATGGCTTGGAAGTGCTTCTTTCTTTCAATTTCTCCTAGCTTTGGAAATCTGCATCCATTCACATCATACTTTGGAGGGAGGGTAGAGAGGGGTTTCACTTCTGTCTGGGTGTAGAATCCGACTCCATATCTTCTTTTCACAAGTGAGGTGATAGATTCTTGGAATGAGGTTCCTTCTGCAATGATTTTCAGAGATTCCTTTTCGATAGGCTGTCTGGCTTGCTGGTCCAATATGTGGTACTGATAGCAGTAGTCTCTTGGTGAGTGGAAAATGACTTGATGAGGGCATCTGCCCATTCGGAAGGCTCTCTCTTAATGGGTTTTGGGCCTTGGAATGACTGGTTGTGAGCTGGGTCCAGCTTCTTCTTCACTCTAGGGAGTGTTGTTTTCTTCTCCTTCTTGTGGTGCCCAATTTGGATCATCCTATAAAACAGCTGTGGGGAGCTCTTCATTTTCAGAGATGCTGTCATCTTCTTCTTCTGGAGGCTGGTCCCAAATTGCCTAAATTTCAGATGCTTCAATTTCAGAGTGAGGCATTATTTGTACATAACTTTTTGGCTGAATATTGTGGAGGCATTTCTTCTTTCTTCTTCTGCATTCAGTGCAAGTAGTGCTAGGGCTTTTTCGAATTCCCATATGCCTGGATGAATGTTCCTTGCATTTCTGTCTTTGGAGGCATTTGATGCATCCTCTGGCTTCTCCAGCAATGGCTCCAATTGTGATGGAGATAGTATCTTGTACCCACACATTATCTTCTGGTCTGTCTTCTACCATGTTGATTCAGAGCCTCAGTCTGGGGTCATTGTCATTTTCGGAATCCTCCTCTTCTTCTTCTTCTGTAGTAGATTCTTTACTGCTGGCATATTCCTCTTGAATGGTCACCTTCTTCTTCTTCTTTGATGGCTTGAAACTGGTGACTTTGACTCAGTACTTCTTTCCTCTATAGTCGAATTTGAGTACTTGTTGACCAATGTTGACATCTGCATTCATCTCCTTCATCCAATTGGTGCCAAGAATCATGTCATAGGTGACAGCTTTGGTCACAACTGCTTTGGGGATGGCAAACTGAATGTGTCCAAGAGTGATGGTGATGTTTCAGACTTCTCCCAGGGGTTGAGTTCGGGCTCCATCTGCTACTATGATGCTGAGGCTAGAGGGTCCATCAATGGGCCATTGAATGCTGTCTAGGAATTTCTTGGCAATGACACATACTGCTGCTCCTATATCAATGAGGATTTTCGCCTTCTGGCCTCTGATTTCTCCAAACAAGTAAGTACTGACATGCCTTTCTGCAGCTTGCACTGTGGGGTTACTGGTTCTTCTTGAGGAATGGGGACTCTTCCTGTGTAAGATCTGGTGGTTTGCAGCAACTTGTTCCTTACTCCAGCAGGTATCAATTGAAGGAACTGTAGAAGTGGGACTTCTATCTTGGCTTCTTGGATCTTCTTCCAAGCTTTATTGTAGATGTTTCAGAACATGGTCTTTGGGATGTATTTCTTCTTGGACTTTGGAGTCTTGGTTTCGGATTCTGGTTCTTCTCCCATTTCTTCATTGGCAGATTCTGATAGAGGATCTTCTCCATTGATAGTAGCTCCAGGAATGAAGGGTGAAGGAAACCGGGGGGGTGTATCAATCTGCTCTTCTTCATCTTCATTTCGAATGATTCTTCTGCTGGTTCTTTTTGGTGGCTTCTCAACTGTTCTGGGGTGGCCTACTGCTCTCTTTCTCTTTTCTGCCAGATAGACTGTTTCTCCATATTCAGCTTTGGTTGGGTACAAGTCTAGGTCACTGTATTATTCACTGTCACTTTGCTCATAATCTTCAACTAGGTGAGCTTCTGTCCTTTTGTTGTGGGTATCCTTTTGGTTTGGTGGCTCAAAATTCCTTGAGCTGCCTTGGGTATTGCATTCAGAGGCATAGTATCCTTGCTGTCCACATTTGTAGCATTGGACCTCTGCTCTGTCTCTTGAAGGATAGTTTTGACTATCAGAGAAGGGGTAGTTCCTCTGGTAATCCTGATTTTTGTGTGGAGGGTACCTTGGCTAATAGTTCTAATTTTCTCGAAGAGGATACCTTGGCTGGTAGTTCTGATTTTCATATGTGGTGAGCCTTTCAATCTGCCCAACCAGTATGTCTACTTTTGAATTGAGGTCTTGAATCTCATTCTTGTCCTTCTTCTATTCTTTGGGGGGCTTCTCTCCTTTTAATTCTTCTTGAAAAATTCCTTGCAGGACTTTGACCAGGAGGTCTTCTTTATCTTCTTTTTAATTGTCAGTCCAGGTGGTTCCTTGTTTGACATCAAAGTATCCTTGGGCTGTATCTACTTGCTCTTTAGGCTTCCTGATGCCCAGGGTTCAGACATGTTGAGCAATGTTGGGTGGAAATCAATTCATGAAGGTCATTGGACCAATGATGTCTTGATTGGCAGCATTGAATCCAGCAGCATGTATTCTCTTCTGGATTCTGGTGAAGAATTCTCTTGGGGATTCTCCAAGGTTCATCTTCATTCTCATGATGGATTCTTGAGCTTTGTGGCAGGTTTCATTTCCTGTATACTTTTCAATAATCCAGTGTTGCATGGCCTCATATTGTTCTTCTTCTGACCTTGCATTCTCTATGACATCTCCTAGGTCTGTGTCAACATCATTTGCAGTTCTGGTGAAGATGTCTTTGGCTGGTTCTCTCAGTTGAGCCTTGAAGACATTGATTTGTCTTTGGGTTGACAAATCTCTCAGGGCTGCTATTCCTTCAATTGTATCTATGAATTCTCTTGAATCCTCCTCTGGGTATCCTGCAAATGTGGGTAGTATTGTGCCCATTTTGTCTTCACTGTCTTCTGATTCTGTTTCGATTTCTGAGTCTGGTTCTGAGTTGTTGGCTATTGATGGATATGAGCTTGAAGGTGCAAGGGATCTGGAAGATAGTGCCCTTCTTGGTACTATTCAGGGAAGCCTTGTGGGTTGGTTTCTTGGGATTAGAGTTACTGGTCTGGGTAAATCAAGGAAGACTCTTGGGGGGAATCTTTCAAGATGATTGTTGAGGTCTTTGATGAGATTGTCAAAGTCTTGATTGGTATTGTCTACTTCATCTAGTGTGAGCTCATCAAAATCTCTGATTGGTATATCTGCTGGTGGTACTGGTGGAGGATTTTGTACAGTGCTGGCTTCTGCAATGTCAGATCCTTCTGATGCTGAGTGGTATCTAATTCTAGAGGTAATTACATCTCTTTCTGTCCAAACACTTTATAGGGCTGAGATTTCTTCTCCTGTGGTAGCTGAAATTGGTACTGTATCAAAGTTGCAGTAGTGCTGGTCTCCAGATTGAAGGTTGGGTTCTGTGAGCTGAAAAGTCACAATAATTCTTTTGAGAATATTCCCAGTTGAGCCCTCAAATGTAACATGCCCAGCTCAATAGAGGCAAATTACAAGGTTGGGCAGCTGTATAGATTGGCTTGAGCCCCCAGTTACTTTGTTAAAAAGCAACAAAATGTTCAGATAATAGGTATAGGTTCCTCCTGTATTGGGTTGGTATCTAGTGATATAATATTCAACAGCTGGAGACTTCTGTGTATGATCGATTTCCTAATTTGGCAGCATTCTTGGGTTGTATGTATGAACTAGAGTGGTGGACTAATTTGTGTGATATGGGCAATCTTGTGTATGGTGAATTTGGCAGATTTCCTTAATGAGCAGGCTCTCTGGGAATCCAATCAGGTGAGTTTCCTTAAGGGTGCAGGTTCTAGATGTGAGTTGCTCATGTGACAGGCAATCAGGTTCCTTTTCTGGTAGATGAACTAAATGCGGCGAGTTTCTCAAATAGTGCAGCTAAGCAGTTGATGTGGTTTTACTTAGATGATATGGACGAATGATGTAGATGAATGATGTGGATTGGCAGAAAGTGGCGGATCGGCAGACAAAATATAGATTGGCAGAATGCAGCAGATTGGCAGTCTTCTTGAATGGCAGACTGAATGAGGCAGATCGGCAGTATGTGGCGGATTGGCGGACTTAAACTGGCAGCTTATTCCTTAAGCAGCAGTTCTCTTGAAAATGGTAGCCTTTCCTGGCAGTGGATATCTCAAAAATGGTGGACTGAACGAGGCAGATCGGTGGTATATGGCAGATCGGCAGACTTAAACTGGTGGACTTCTTAAAGTTGCATCAAAGACTAGCTTCATTTGTGTGAACAGATTCACTATGAAGTTATATCTATAGTCAGGCAATATCTTTAGACTTATCTGGTAAGCAAACTAAAAACTTCTTTCTATCAGAAAGTGGACCAGAGTGGAAAGTAGCTCACAACTTCTTGGCAGTAGCTCATTGGCAGGTTTCTCCTCCTAAGTATACCAGACAATTGACTTTTGCTTTTTGAACTTTCGGAACTGAGGTTTATTCACTCTTATCTCTGGAGTATTTTATATATTGTGGTTGCTATCTTGGTTGCTATCTGGCTAATTATAGGTTTGCTATTTATGGTGTGTTTGGGGTGATAGCTGCTGTCAGAGTAGCAGCCACTGTCAGGGTGACAGCCACTGTCAGGGATTTTTTTTATTTTAGCTATCTGGTTATTTATACAGTTTTCTGCAGCAATGGTTGCTGTGCTGGTTACTATGCTAAGTATTCATGTCAT
>RQIL01018764.1:0-10303 GCA_003951145.1 Jimgerdemannia lactiflua | reverse complement strand
TATTTATGAAGGAGTTCAGTCAATTGTTGTTGTTGCTGAGGGGTCAATTCTTCTCCAATATTTGTGGAAGGCTTCACTTTCTCCTGGGTTGCAGAGGGGCCTTTCCTTTCTTCTGTGACCTTTTGCCATTTCCCTGTAAGTTTAATTCATAAACTTCTCTGTGTGTTCAGTTGAGATAAGGCACAAGGTGTCCAATGATGGTTCCTTTTGGCAAGATGATGTTGTCCCAGCTAGTGTTAGTTGCTCAGGAGTGTACTGGATTCATCTTGTCAGGGAATGTATACCCTTCTATGTGCAGATTTCAGATTTCTTCATTGGGTTCAAAGAAGAGATTCCTGGGGTCTGGTGGTGCAAAAATTTCAATAGTGGTCTGCTCTCCTGGCTCAAGGATGAGGTTTTTGTGAAGCTTCACTGGTTGGTAGAAAACTTGCTGAGGGGCATTTGCTTTGAATCAGCTAACCTGAAGGAGATATACTTCCTTCTTGTCTGAGCTTCCGAATCCTTTGGTTTGTCTAGTTCCTTGAGTGAGCTTGGATACTTCTTGCAGCTGAGAAGTCTTGTATTTGAGAAAGACTGTCTGTGTAATTTTGTCTCCTTTATTGATTCAAATCCATTCACCACTTCTATTTCTTAAGATGACCTTGATTTCGCCTATATATCCTGGATCAATGGTTCCTCCTTCAGTAAAGAGTCCTTCAAGGGCCAGTTCAGACCTTAAGGTCAACTGGATGTAAGTTCCTTTTGGTGGTTGCATGGCAATACTGGTTCTGATGAGCTTTGTACTTTTGGGGCCCATAGTGATATCATAAAGACTGCTGAGATCATAGCCAATATCTTCTTGGTGTGCTTTTTTTGGTGGAATTGCATTGGGATGAAGCAGGGTGAACTGTGCAATGTTCTTGCCAAGTATAGGCTGTCCATGGGCTGAGGCTTCTGTGGTATTAGATTTCCAACCTCTGATGTCTAGATGTGGCCATCTTGCTCTGGTAAAGAGGTCTTGAAGATAATTGATTCCTCTTTTTCCAGTGGGGTCTAGGGCTTTCATGTAATTGATAGTATCATCTATCCATCCTTGGCAAGTTGTATGGCAAATGAGAGCCAGGATATCTTCTCCTAGGTCATATATCTTGAGGATTTTCCTTGTAGGCTTCTTCTTTTTCTTCTTTCGAATCTGGGCTTAGTCATCTCCTCTTTTGAGTGTGTGTACAATCACATCTTTGCTGAGATGGATCTTTTCGTATTGAAAAGGCCAGCATCTTGGGTGCTTTCCATGATGGCAATATCCCATGGCTTGGAAGTACTTCTTTCTTTCTTCAATTTCTTCTTGCTTTGAGAATCTGCATCCATTCATATCATACTTTGGTGGGAGGGTAGACAGGGGTTTTACTTCTGTTTGGATATTGAATCCTACTCCATTTCTTCTCTTTGCAAGTGTGGTGACTGATTCTTGGAATGAGATTCCTTCTGCAATGATTTTTGGGGATTGCTGTCTGGAGAGCTATCTGGCTTGCTGGTCCAATATGTGGCATTGATAGCAGTAATCTCTTGATGAGTGGAAAACGACTTGATGGGGGCATCTGCCTATTCAGAAGGCTCTCTCTTGATGGGTTTCAGGCCTTGGGATGACTGGTTATGAGCTGGGGCCAGCTTCTCCTTCACTCCAGGAGATGTTGTCATCTTCTCCTTCTTGTGGAGCCCAGTTCAGATCATCCCATGAGACAATTGCAGGAAGCTCTTCATTTTTGGAAATGCCATCATCTTCTTCCTCTGGTGGTTGGTCCCAAATTGCTTGTACTTCTGCTGCTTTGATTTCAGAATTGGGCAAGACTTGTGTATGACTTTTCGACTGGGTATTGTAGAGGCATCTCTTCTTTCTTCTTCTGCATTCTGGGCATGTAGTGCCAGGACTTTTTCGAATTCCCACATGTCTGGATGAGTGTTCCTCGCATTTCTATCTTTGGAGGCATTTGGTGCATCCTCTGGCTTCTCCAGCAATAGCTCTGATTATAATAGAGATGGTATCTTGTGTCCATATATTATCTTCTGGTCTGTCTTCTACCATATTGATTTGGGGCCTCAGTCTGGGGGTCATTGTCATTTTCAGAATCCTCCTCTTCTTTTTCTTCAGTGGTGGATTCCTCATTGCTGGCATATTTTTCTTAAATGATCACCTTTTTCTTCTTCTTTGATGGCTCGAAGCTGGTGACTTTGACTCAGTACTTCTTTCCTCTGTAGTCGAATTTGAGTACTTATTGACCAATGTTGACATCTGCATTCATCTCCTTCATCCAATTGGTACTAAGGATCATATCATAGGTGATAGCTTTGGTAACAACTGCCTTGAAGATAGTAAACTGAATGTGTCCAAGAGTAATGATGATGTTTCAGACTTCTCCCAGAGGTTGAGTTTGGGCTCCATCTGCTACTATGATGCTGAGGCTAGAGGGTCCATCAATGGGCCATTGAATACTATCCAGGAATTTCTTGGCAATGACACATATAGCTACTCCTGTATCAATGAGGATTTTTACCTTTTGACATCTGATTTCTCCAAATAGATAGGTGCTGACATGTCTTTCTGCAGCTTGTACTGCTGGGGTTACTGGTTCTTCTTGGGGGATGGGGACTCTTCCTGTATAAGATCTGGTTGTTCGCAGCAATTTGTTCCTTACTCTAGCAGGTATCAATTGAAGGAACTGCAAGAGTGAGACTTCCATCTTAGCTTCTTGGATCTTCTTCCAGGCTTCATTATAGATGTCCTGGGGCATGATCTTTGGGATATATTTCTTCTTGGACTTTGGAGTCTTGGTTTCCGATTCTGGTTCTTCTCCCATCTCTTTGTCTGCAGATTCTGATAGAGGGTTTTCTCCATTGATAGTAGCTCCAGAGATAAAGGGTGAAGGAGAACAGGAAGGTGTATCAACCTGTCCCTCTTCATCTTCATCTTGAATGATTCTCCTGCTTGTTCTTTTGGGAGGCTTTCCTACTGCTCAGGGGTAGCCTACTGCTCTCTTTCTTTTTTCTGCCAGGTAGACTGTTTCTCCATATTCAGCTTTGGTTGGGTACAAGTCTAGGTCATTGTATTCTTCACTATCACTCTGCTCATAATCTTCTACTGGGTGAGCTTCTGTCTTCTTGTTGTAGGTATCCTTTCAGTTTGATGGTTCAGAATTCCTTGAGTTGCCTTAGTTATTGCATTCGGGGGCATAGTGTCCTTGCTGTCCACATTTGTAGCATTGGATCTCTGCTCTATTTCTTGAAGGATAGTTTCGACTATCAGAGGATGGATAGTTTCTCTGGTAATTCTGATTTTCGCATGGAGGGTACCTTGGCTGGTAGTTCCGATTTTCTTGAGAAGGATACCTTGGCTGGTAGTTCTGATTTTTATATAAGGTGAGCCTTTTAATCTACCCAACCAGTCCATCTACTTTCGAATTGAGATCTTGAATCTCATTCTTGTCCTTCTTTCATTCTTTGGCAGGCTTTTCTCCTTTTGATTTTCCTTAAAGGATTTCTTGCAGGGCCTTGACCAGGAGGTCTTCCTTGTCTTCTTTCCAATTATCAGTCCAGGTGGTTCCTTGTTTGACATCAAAGTATCTTTGGGCTGTATCTACTTGCTCTTCAGGCTTTCTGATACCCAGGGTTTGGACATGTTGAGCAATATTGGGTGGGATTCCATTCATGAAGGTCATTGGACCAATAATGTCTTGATTGGCAGTATTGAATCCAACAGCATGCATTCTCTTCTGAACTCTTATAAAGAATGCTCTTGGGGATTCTCCAAGGTTCATCTTCATTCCCATGATGGATTCTTGAGCTTTGTGGTGGGTTTCGTTTCCTGCATACTTTTTGATGATCCAGTACTGCATGGTCTCATATTATTCTTCTTCTGATCTTGTATTCTCCATAACATCTCCTAGGTCTGTATTGACATTATTTGTGGTTCTGGTGAAGATACCTTTGGCTGGTTCTCTCAGCTGTACCTTGAAGATATTGATTTATCTTTGGGTTGACAAATCTCTCAGAGCTGCTATTTCTTCAATTGCATTTATGAATTCTCTTGGATCCTTCTCTGGGTATTCTGTGAATGTGGGTAAAGTTGTGCCCATTTCATCCTCACTGTCTTCTGATTCTGTTTCAATCTCTGAATCTGATTCTGAGTTGTTGGTTATTGATGGGTATGAGCTTGAAGGTGCAAGGAATCTGGAAGATGGTGCCCTTCTCAGTATTGTTCTGGGGAGCCTTGTGGGTTGGTTTTTTGGGATTGGAGTTACTGGTCTGGGTAAATCAGGGAAGACTCTTGGAGGAAATCTTTTAAGATGATTGTTGAGATCCTGAATGAGATTGTCAAAGTCTTGAATAGTGTTATCTACTTTGTCTGGTGTGAGCTCATCAAAATCTCTGGTTGGTGTATTTGCTGGTGGTACTGGAGGAGAATTTCATACAGTGCTGGCTTCTGCAATATCAGATCCTTCTGATGCTGAGTGGTATCCGATTCTAGAGGTAATTATGTCTCTTTCTGTCCAAACACTTTGTAGGGCTGGGATTTCTTCTTCTGTGGTAGCTGAGATTGGTACTGTATCAAAGATTGCAGTAGAGCTGGTCTCCAGGTTGAAGGTTGGGTTTTGTGAGCTAAAAAGTCATGATAATTCTTTTGAGAATATTTCCAGTTGAGCCCCCAAATATAATGTGCCTGACTCAATAGAGGCAAATTACAAGGTTGGGTGGCTGTGTAGATTGGCTTGAGCCCCCAGTTACTTTGTCAAAAAGCAACAAAATGTTCAGGTATTATATAGGTCTGGTACTAGTATTGGTGCTGATACTGGTATTTAGTGGTATAATATTTAACAGCTGGAGACTTCTGCATGTAATTTGGGCGATTTTCTTTTTGGGCAGTATTCTTGGGCTATATAATGGTTTCTGTGTCACTCAGTGATCTGTTTGTGACTCAGGCAATCTTGTATATAGCAAATTTGGTAGATTTCCTTAATGAGTGGACTCTCTGGGAACCAGTGATCAGTTTTCTTTAAGGGTGCAGGTTCTGGATGCAGGTTGCTCATATGACAGGTAATTGGGTTTTCTTATGCATGTGGGTTCTGGATGCAGGTTGTGGACAAATGATGTGGACGAACAATGCTGATCAGTAGAATGCAGCAGATTGGCTGACTTCTTGAATAGTGGCTTATTCTTTAAGTGGCAGACTTGAACAATGCAGGCAAACAATGTGGATCAGTGGAATGTAGCAGATCAGCAGACAAAATATAGAATGATGCAGATGATCAATATAGGCAAACTATGCAGATCAGCAGAATGTGGCAGATCAGCTGACAAAAGATGGTAGACTTCTTAAAAATGGCAGAATGAACAAGGTGGATCAGCGGTACATGGTGGATCAGCAGACAAAATATGACAGAAAGACTTCGGGCTTCAAAGTTACATTGATTGACTAGCTTTGAGAGGCAGACTTAAACTGGTGGACTTCTCTTGACAAACTTCTTTGTATTGGAAAGTGGACCAGAGTGGAAATGAGATATCAGTTGCTCACAATCTCCTAGAAGAAACTCTAGAGTTAGTGTTTCTCCTAAGTGTTGCAATCCAATCTTTAGGATCAAGTGGCTTTTGGTAGGCATATCCCTCAAAGTATTATAGGCAGACTTGTCTTTTGCTTTTTGGTTTCAATTTCAGAACTGAGATTTATTCACTCTTGTCTCTAGGGTATTTTATACATTGTGATTGCTAGCTGATTGCTATCTGACTAATTATAGAGTGTTATTTATATCAGGTATTTCTGTTCTGGTACAAGTATTCAGGTACTGTATAGGTAAATATCTTCTTTTGGTATGTCTGGTTATTTATACAAGTTGGCACAGTAAAGCAGTCTTGGTTGCTTAGTGCACTTGATATGGTATATGGCTAAGTGGTAATTTCGAATGGTGTGATTTCTGTAGCCTACTACAATACAGAGAATCAGTATCTCAACTAAGCCAGTCTCTACTGTCATCTTGCTACTTTGTATTTTCTGATATCTGTTGCAAGGTAGATAGCTGTATTACAAGTAGAAATAATTTAAAAACTCTTCTTCTGATAAATAGAATTGATTACTAATATTTCACAAATATCATAGTTTACTATCTCTATAATATACTATTACTTTAGTCTTCTAATGTGCTATTTTTTCATTTATCTAACAGTCAAGTATAGCATTGTTTGCATTACCACTCATATAAGCAATTTGATCATTAAGTATAATATCATCTTTATTAAAGAGTAGTAATGAGTATACTTTAATACTATTATGATCAGCTCTGCTAAACTCTTGAATGAATCTACTAGGTAATGTTAAAAGATATATATAGATAATAAATTAAATAACTTGGTTGATACTATATCCAAATATACTTATAGCAATAATGAGATTAGTTATATCTTTACTTCACTGTACTTAGTTCTTTGAGTGATCTTTGCTATATATTACTCTATAATATTCTGATATATTCAGCTCTATATTACACAGATTCTTTTATCTGGTTGCACATTGATATATAGACAATCTCTTTTGCAGTCAAGTAGCTATACTTTTTAATCTAATTTTTGATATATAGTAATTTTCATTTTGGTATCTGGATATGTAATAATCTCATATTTTAGATGGAATATATGAAAATTTGGAAATCAAATAATGTTTGATATAAAAAGTGCTAATTTTGATACAACTTTTTTATATTAGTAATGGTTGCAGATACTGCTAGAACTGAGGAATGTGAGTATAGTCTTGAAATATCAAAGTTGATTTATATATAGTTTGAATTCTCTCCACTCTATATATGTATTGGCTTTATTAAATATAGCTTGAAATTTTTACTCTTTCTCTTCTACCCTTGGGGGATATCATTTCTCTAGACACTCTACTATGGCCTCACCTTCCTCACCTTCCTTTTTCTCACTCCACAACTTCTCCCATCTATTCTTCAGAATGTTAAGAATTCCCTGGACCCCCATCACTAAGAGACTATTCTCCCCAATAATTTCATCCCACTATTGCTTTACTCTTCTCACTCTCAGCAGCCTAAAAAGGTACTTAGTCAGTTTCTCTCTCTTTTTTAGCTCCTGCCACTATAGTCTTACCATTATGTTCTAAACATAAGTCTTCTTCTCTTACCATAGGATCTCCTTGAGCTCTATAATCTCTATTCTTACTTATGCTATATGCCAATTCTTCTCTTTTCCCTCCACTCTCTTCAGATTTGACCACTATACTAACAATTGCTCCAGTTGACATAATGCCAACAGTCTCTTTCTCCTTTGAAGCTTGCCCTTCTATCTTCTGACTTTCTCCCAGTATATCTTTACTGTATTCTTCAGTTTCACCCACCAGACTTTCACTGGGGCCCTCTCCTCCCACTTCCTTACAATAAGAGAAGTAGTCTCCTCTCTCTATTTATCCCATAATGTCCTATCCTCCAATAGTGCCTAGTTGAGCTACCAATGTCTAGGTCCATCCCTGCTCTTTCCAAAGTTCCTCTTCTCTATTATACTTCAATAATCTGATCAGGGACATCAAATAACCTCTAAGTCCTGCCAGACATCTCTTCCTCAGCAATCTGTAGAGAGTATTCAATCAATCCTTATTTTCAGTCCATCAATCTAGTGAGTGATGATTCTTACCTCTCTTCACTTTATCTGACCAGCATCTCTCAGAGCACTCAGCCTTTCTATTTTCTCTCATATATTTAGCCCTCTACTGCAGTCTACCAACTTCTGTCTTCATCCACTAAGGTATCTCACATTATATTAAAATTACTCTCCAGCAGATCTACCCCAGCCTCTGCAAGTACACCACTGTCTAATAGCCCTTTCAGCTATTCCAACCTTATACCTTTGACTGCAGGACAGTAGCAGGCACCAACCACTATAGGGCCCCACCCTGGCCTTTCTCACTGCCCCTATAACAAACACTCTTCTTACTCCCCAATATCTCTCAATTCCTCTTTTTCTTTATATATCAGAATTCCAATCTTTCTATACCATTCCATCACTCCACTCCACTCCTTAATCTAGTTCTGCTTATCTAAGACATCTTTACATCATACATTCTGCAGCAAAAAGATATCTGCCTCCATACTCCAAAGCCATTTGAAGATGTTTCAATATCTTACAGCACTCTATAGTTCATTGATATTTAGTGATATAATATTAGTTATACTGTTTATAAGAAATAATTGTTATATTAAGTACTACTCTAGTCTACTCACAACTCTAGCTCTATATCTATCCTTAAGATATCCAATTGCTGTTTAGCTTTTATCTCTATCTCCTCTGCCTCCTTTGTCTCCATTGTAGCTAGCAAGCTCCTATCTGCAGTATCAGCCTTATCCTCCATCTTTTCTCAGTAATCTTTATAGACTAACTTTCAAGTTCTAGTCTCATTCTTTGCAACCCAGCACCTAGCAACTATCAGTCTTACAGTCTCTTACTACTTAGCCTTCCTTCTCACATCTACTTTATACTCTTCCTCTTTCAGTATGACTGCTATGACCTCTGACCTCAATTTGTCCACCACTCTATCCTCTAATAAGAGCCTCTACCAATCTATCTTCTCAAGAACTCTAAAGTCCACCTCAGTCAGTTTATCCACTGCCAGATCCCCCAGTATCTTTAACATCTATACCTCATCTCTAACATAGTAGCTCTCTGGAGTTATTGGCCTTTTTTTCCTCCAGTTGTACCTCTGCTCTCTTGATATTATTTTCTTTCTTTTCTTTTTCTGTGATAATGGCCAGCCTCGTATTCTCTACCCCTACAACTACACTTTCTGACTCTATATCTGGTACTTCAAACCTCACTCTCTGAGTTTCTCTCATTATGATATCCTTCACCTCAATATCCAATTTCACTCCACTGCTCAGAACTTTAGTCTATCAGTCCCTTCCTTCATCCTCCTTATTCAGATTCATGAAGAACTCAGACTCATTCTCCCCAATTATTTTCTTCTGCTGAGAGATATGTTGTGAAGTCTCTAAGCCCCTAATATCTCTTAAAAACTCTATTGATATCTCTCTCAACTTATCCCCAAAGCTCTCCAGCAGTGCCTTCTATATGCATCTCTTCTACATCCTCTCTTATATCTTTTTATCCATCTTGACTTTCTTACCATCTACCTCCTCTACTACAGTTGTGTCCTCATATATCTTCCAGGCCTTTGTCCTCTGCTCAACAGCACCATCAAGCTCCCAGAGTGCCATCAATATATTCTTTTTCTTCTCCTCAGTCCTCTTTACCCTTGACACCTTATACTTGAACAGCTCTCACTTCAATACCTTAGATCAATCTCCTAGCTTTCCTGTTACCTCCTTTCTAGCCACCTGCAGTCTCACCTCTATGTCACCCATCCTGAAGCTCATTTCCTCTCATATCTGAAACCCAACATCTACCACATCACTATACTTCTGTATCACTGCTCCAATTTGACTCCTTGTCTCCTTTATTGATACTGTAGAGACTCTCTTAACTACCAGGTATACTACTCTGGGATCCCATCTCAAGCATCTCATCATTGGCACTATAATCTTCTCAACCATCACCCCTTTAGTCAATGTACCCATCAGGTGTTTTTTCTCCACAAATCTAACTTTTACTCTCTTTAGGTCCTTTAAGAATCTAACAGATGTCACATCTTCCAACTGTCTCACAAGTAGTACTCTCAAATAAATCAAATCAATTCGAATCAAATCAAATTAAGGGTCATTTGAATTGAATTGAATTCAAATCAAATTGAGGGTCTGATTTGAACCCTATTTTTTTGAAATATAATAACTCGATGAATACATGTCCAAATTCAATGACCTTTAGCTTGTAGATTCCCCTATATAAGAGGAATCTAACAAGCTAAAGATAATTAAATTTGGATGTGTATTTGTAGAGTTATTAAATTTTGAAAAATAGAGTTCAAATTGGACCTTTGATTTGATTCAAATCGAATCAAATTGGACCTTTGATTTGATTCATTGGGAGCACTACTTGCAAGCATCTCCAGAACTATCTTCACCATTACTGCCAGTCCCCAGAAGTTCAGTATAATAGCAAATTCGAAAATTGACTTCTTGAGTAATAGTACCACTACTAGTCCTGTTACAATATCTGACAGGTCCCTCTTATGT
This sequence comes from Jimgerdemannia lactiflua, assembly GCA_003951145.1. NCBI lineage: Eukaryota > Fungi > Mucoromycota > Endogonomycetes > Endogonales > Endogonaceae > Jimgerdemannia > Jimgerdemannia lactiflua. The sequence goes on along the minus strand of RQIL01018764.1, from coordinate 146 downwards.
ACCATCTCTGGCCCCCCAGTCCACTCTCTATATCCATCAGCAGTCATATCTGGATTTTTTTTCCAGATTGACTATTATACCTCCTTCTTCAGCCCCCTTCTTTCTATCTCCAGACAGTACTTTATTAGTACTCCAGTCTTTTTTTT
>RQIL01018753.1:0-10303 GCA_003951145.1 Jimgerdemannia lactiflua | reverse complement strand
TTTCCTTTTTCAGACTTCCCAAATAAGACATATACATATATTATATATATATTTTTCGGGTTTAAACATTGATTGCATAGAAACATTGATAGTTTTCTTAATGACTTAACCTTTTGGCTCAAGAACCCAGCAGCCATTTATATTGGAGACTTCAGGAGAACCTAGCCAGCAACAAGTTCAGAGACAACCCTCTTCAGCAGAAAAGAAGGCCCACACTATTGTCAGAACAGCAGTCAGAACCTTGCTCAGAAATAGCAGCCAGAAAACCGAATCTGAGAATAGAAGCGACCCAAACTATGGTTTAACCTCAAGGGAGAGAAGATAACTCAGAGGACAACTGGAACCCCTTCAGCTTCAAGATCTAGAAGAAGACCTTCCTGAAGAGTACCAGACTAAAATCTATAGGAAGAACTCTGACCAGAGTGACTACATCACCACAGCCATCAATTGAGCCACCCCTCTTGACTGAGTTTACTTTGAAACATCTGAAGGAGAAGAGGACTGTCATCCATACAACCTAGAAGATAAGTCCAACCTGTATCATCATACCAATAGCAACCCAGACTTCCAGCAAGGTGAACCAGACCCCACTACTTCACAGCTGCAAGGGGCAGATGAGTTCAATACCAGTTATATCAGCCCCCTAGTTTCTTTAATTACTTGAGCCTCTGTATCTTGGTCACTCACACCCCACCACTATCCACAAGAGATAAGAAACAATACTTCTCTTGGAGCCTCAGCATTTGATAGCCACTACCACTCAATTAGGAGATTACCACCTTCAAGAACCTACAATCCAGCCTTAATCAGGAGACCCAGATCCCTTATACCACCAAGACACTGACCTCCACCAGCACTTTCTATTCATCGAGCACCTTCACCATTTTCCTCTCCACAAGGACCTTCAAGGAACACTACCCCTGAACCAGACTGAGACTATAAAGACAGTGAAGATGAACCAGACATGAGTTATCTCCAGAAGTTTCATGGAGCAGACAGCAAAGACATCAAGGAGTTCATTGGAGAAATCAAGGTGTAAGCAGCTGCCAAGTAATGAGATGCTCAAAGACAACTCAGAATCATCAAGTCACTCTTGAGAGACCCAGCTCTACAGAGATACAATCAAGCCAAGCTTGTTGAAGGAGATATTTATAGAAAAGAGTGTATTGATCACTTTCAGAATACAGACTATCCCAAAAGGTGCACCATCTATAAGAACTGGCTCCACATGCAGTTCAATGGTCTTGAGTATCAACAAGAAGCACAGGAGGCCTTAACCTATATGACCCAAGCACCCAATGAAACCCTGAAGAGTTTCTACCATCAGATTAAAGCTCAAATCATCAAGGCAAACCTACTGCCTGCAGTCCAACTGGTATTGGAGTCCACAACCTTCCTCAATGGTCTATACCCAGAGCTCAGAAGGCAAGTTATCAGGATGGATTATTGGAGCATTGAGCAGCAAGTTGCTAGAGTGCAAGGATGTTGGGAAGCAGACTACAGACCAGTTCAGCAAGAGCACCAAGAGCCAGCTAGAGCTGAACTTCCAAGACCTTGAGGAACTACCACAGTAGAGCAGGAGAATACATTCCTCAGGACCTGGTTGGCCAACTATGAGAACAGACACCCACCTTCAACTCCAGCCCAATATAGTCAACAGCAATAGCAGCACCAAGAGTTCAAGAGGACCCAATGACCATGCTCATCTAACAGATGAAGGACTTAGCCATCACAGTGGCACAGCTGAAGAACCAAGGTGGAAGACAATAAGATTACCATCGTGATAACAGACCAGACTACTGACAACAAGACAACAGAAGTTCTTCTTAGGCACCCTTAGCTACAACTGTAGGCTCAGTTACAACTGGTCTCCATGGCCTGATCTATTTCTACTGCAGAAATCAAGGCCACATCCAAAGACACTGCCCAAGGAAGCAAGCTACTCAATCCAATGACAGAAATGTCAATCTCATTCAGATGGATGAAGAGATACAAGAAATGGAAGAAGAAGTAGCCTAGCTCCATAGTCAAGATGATACCTATCTGTACTATGAAGCCTTCCCATCTAAGGTGACTTGGAATACTGCCCCGGCACAGACCAGAGGATGAGGAAGACCACTAAGGACCCCACTCCCACTACCAGTAACAGTATCCACAGGCAAGCACCCAAGGTATGGCCATTCCTCCTCAGATACTCCATAGGAAAATGACAAGCAAGTCAGAAGAGACACCCCTGAGCCTGAGGCCAGACCATTAAGAATATCAAGAACTATCTCTCTGCCTGACCTTGAAGAAGGTGAGTACATAAGTGTAGAGTCCTCAGCAGATGAAATGCCCACCAAGAATGAGAGACCTCTCCCCCAAGGACCCAGACATCGAAGGAGTAGTAAACCATGTGGTATCCTCTCTTTGGGATCAGATCAGTCAACAGAATGCAGGCCTCACCATCAAGCAAGTCCTCAAGAATGCCCCAGAAGTTAGGCGAAAATTCCTAAAGGAAGCCAAGGAAGATACCAAGAGACTTCCTGTCCAAGGACTACACACATAAGAGCCCAGCACTATTCATGCAGTGCATGAAAATTGGTGACAGGAACATCAATCCACAAGACTTGTAAGCAGAAAAGTGCATGGAGAAAATGCCCAAATACTTATTGACACCAGAGCAGTAGTTTGCATCATTACTCAAAGGATGCTGGAGAGAATCAGTTGGGGAATTGACAAAGAAACCAAAGAAAGAGTCATTATGGCAGATGGATCAGTATCTACTTCTCTCAGACTTGTACAAGACATCCCCATTCAAGTAGAGAAAGCCTGCCTTGATGTACCTCAAGTTATTGTAACCCCTGCAACCTTCTATGATCTGATCTTGGGAACAGATTGGATGCACCAAGTTGGAGACAATGTGGACATCAGAAGACAACTCCTAATCTTCTCCATTCATAGACAGAAGCACAGGGTACCCATCAAGTCAAGAGGATCATCAAGGAAGGCAGGTTCAGTCCCTGAGACAGAATGGCAAGGATATGGCAACATATCCACCACTACCAAGGATGAAGATGAGAGTGAAGCAAATTTCCTGCAAGAATTAGGAAGTGACTTTGATGCCCCTAGAGATCAAGAAGTGGGCCAGAAGAACTCTTTGTTGGACTTATTGATATTGAAGGTCTAGCAGCAAGTATTGACAGAGCCAACAATGAGAGAGCAGCACTTGAATTCACAGGACCATCTATGCAACCACTACCCCCACTGATAGAAAATTGAATTTCACAAGCCTTCTACCTAGGGATGTGTGAGCAATTCAACCACTTCTATTCACCAAGGAATAATTACAATACCTGCCAAGTCCTGGATCTCAAGAAGGTTCCAATGCCAATAATTATTGATAAAGATGAATTGAAATGAGCACCAGTCCATAGCCGAGCTCAGCCTCCAACTCTGAAGACATTTAAGAAGACTTATAAGAGCAGCAAAAGGTCCTCTCCTGCTAATCTGTGGAGACCCTCACCATCGAAAGGGACAGCAACAGCTCCTATACTATCACCCAAGCCCTTCAAGTCACTCTGCCAATCTACAACAAGTACCAAAAGAGGTTCCCTACCAGTAAGGAAGTCAAAGAGTGAAATGAAGGCTTCATCAGGAAGAGATACTGTGATTGTGGGAAAACCTTTACCTGCTACTGGTGCAAACATTGAAGTGTTCACCTCAGCAAGAATGTCTACAGAAGCCAAGTCAAGAGAAAGAACCCTACTCTACAAGAATCTAGAATTCACTGAGCTTACTGGAAGTGCAAGGAGATCAATCACAAAGGAGACTGCAAGGCTAAGAACAGGACTACTATTTGGGACCTACCTCTGGAAATCCTCACCACCATCTGCTGGTACTGCCATCTGCATCAAGGTGAATAAGGAGTCAATCTCACCTTTACTCTCATGGAAGCCCTGGACCCCCTCAGAAAGGCCAGGTTCAATTATACAAGAAACCCAAAGACAGGAGCACATTGGCCATTCTTTAAGCAGAATGAATGGAGTTCTCACCCATAGTTGCAGCTGCTGAAGCACCATTTCTCAAGACTCAGCCAGTTGTCCAAGTCAAGTTGCTCTCACCATGGGCACAGCCCCTTCTCACACAGACAGAAGAATCAGTTGGATATGATCTCTGTCTCCCATATCAACAACAATCCAACCAAGAAGTACCAAGACCTTTGACCTTCAAATCACACTTGCTATACCACCAGGACTCTATGGTCAACTAGCATCAAAATCATCCTTAGCAGCTGAAGGAATCACCACCGAAGGAGGAGTCATTGACCAGGACTACCAAGGTTCCCTGAAGGTCATTATTCACAATCACAGAAGGAATCACCAATACTTTAACCCCCTGAATGCCATCTGTCAGATTCTCTTCATCAAGACCTCACAACCTACCATTCAAGAGGTATAGCAGCTGGACAGCACCAGGAGAGGACAAGGAGGATTTGGAAGCACCAACAGGGACCACCAGGAACTACCCATCAAGATCCATGTAGCAAAAGTTGCCCAGTTCAGACAAATGAGGCCCCATATCTGCCACCCCATCTGAGCAAGAGAGGAAATCATCTTGCAGCCATACCAGTAATGAGGCCTTGACATGCACCTCCCAGTGGAAGCTGACAACTTGATATTTGAACAATCAATGGAGCTTCAAGAGAAATATCACCTGCTCTTGGCCAAGGAATGAATTTATGACCAGATGTCACCAATCCACATCCTATCAGAAACATGGGCTTCGAGGTGATCACTATTTCCAAAGGAACAATAGTGGGATATTTCGAACCACTGATAGATACCTATGAGGAAGAAGTCTATGAGTTTTTGGGAAATAGCAAGCTCTCTCTGGTGAGACTGATGGTACCAGGGAGGAAGACTCAGCGAATTCAGCAATCAAGCCATCGACATTGAGGCAACTCTAACCAAGGACCAGCAATAACAGATACAGGAGTTGATAGAAGAGTACAAGGATATATTTACCACTATATATAATAACTTCCCACCATACCAATACAGAGAACACCCTATACATACTAGAGATATAAAACCAATCTGACAATGCCCCTATCAAATACTACACCACTTGATCAAATTTGAACAACAATATATAGATGAAATGCTATGGAACAGAGATATCAGACCCTCATCAAGCCCCTGGGCTTCACCAGCAATTATTATGCCAAAGAAAGGAGGATGGAGACTAGTCATAGACTTCAGAAAACTCAACAAGGTCACCACAGAAGATGCCTACCCCCTGCCAAGAATCAATGACCTCCTCAATGCCCTCAAAAAAGCCAAGTACATGACCACTACCAACCAGTTGCAAGGATTCCAAGTAATTCCCATTACCTAGGAAGATATCTACAAGACAGCCTTTATCTACCAGACAAGGACAGTATGAATACCTTTGAATGACATTTGGACTCTGTAATGCACCAGCCTCATTCCAATGAATGATGAACTATGTCTACTGGGACCTCATTGGAAGAAACATGCTAGTCTATATAGATGATGTAATCATCTACTCCAAAATATTTGAGCAACATTTGCAAGACCTTTGCAAGTATTCAACACCATCCAAAGCTCAGGACTCAGACTCAATGCCAAGAAATACTTCATTGGAAAACACCAAGTCAAATATTTGGGATATATTGTCTTAGCTCAAGGAACACATGCTGACCCTTGAAAGATAGAGAAAGTCAGGAACTACCTGACCCCCATCTCAGCAAAGGAGACCCTATCTTTCCTCATATTAGCATCCTACTACTGACGATTCATTTCAAAATTCTCAGACAAGATAGTACCTCTCTGAGACATCTCCAAGTAGGACCAACCATTCTACTGGAAGGAGGACCAGCAGAAGTTATTTGAACTGCTCAAGAAGGCCCTCACAGAAGCCCCAGTTCTGGTGCAACCAGACTTCAATAAGCCCTTCATCCTGGCAACTGATGCCTCAGCCCTAGGACTTGGATCAATTCTATTACAGCAAGATGACCACAAGAGAGATCATATTATCAAATATGCTAGCAAGGCCACAAATGAATCACAGGCAAACTATGAAGCCACCAAATTGGAATGCCTAGCAGTAGTATGGACAGTAGACCACTTCTGTCACTATCTCTTGGGAAAGAGATTTGCCCTCATTACAGACCATCAAGCTCTATAATGATTGTTCAAGAAGCCAGAGCCCTCAGGAATCTTTGCAAGATGGATCATGTCCTTACAAGAATACCAGTTCACTATCATTTATAAGAAAGGTACCAAGAATTCTAACATTGATACCCTGTCAAGAATCCCCTGAACTCAATAAGAAGAGAAGAGCCCCTATGAGAGAAGGCTGCTTCCTGCCCACTCAAATAAACTAAGATCTATGCCTCCACCTCATCTGGAGCCTGGACCATAGGAGCTTCAAGAAAGGAATTCAGCCCACCCACAAGCTGTTTATTTAAAGGAACCTCAAGAAGTTGTAAGAAGGCAATGGCGAACTTTGGAGAGTAGAAGGAGATTGATACACCTGAGTTCCAAGAGAAGATGAAGTACCAAAAATCCTGATAACAAATCATGACCAGAATGCACATTGAGGAATTGGCACCACTATTGCAAGAATCAAGAAGTGATACTGGTGTCCCAAGTTGAGGAAACAAATTAATTTCAATGCACATTCAACAATGTGATATCTGCCAAAGTTACCGACAGAGACCCACTAGCCAAGCACCACTAATGCCAATCACAGCACCAGCCAGAGCCTTCTAAAGACTAGGAATAGACATCATTGGACCCCTACCAGTAGCCAGTTGAGGAAGATGCTACATCCTCACCATTGAAGACCATCTTAACAAATGTCCTGAAGTCTTTGCCATGAAGACCACTGATGCCCAGACAATTATTAGAATCCTGTATGATGAAATCTTCAGTTGCCATAGTGTCTTTAAGGAAATCATCACAGATCAAGACTGTGAGTTTGTCAACAAAGCCATGAAGACCTTTACAAGCAACTTCAAGATTAAGCTATGACCAATGATGGCTTACCATCCCCAGGCCAATGGACTCACAGAATGAATGAACCAGACCATCAAGTGAGGTCTCAGCAGGACCAGAGATCAACTAAACTGGGATATCTATCTGTCAGCAATCTTATTCAGCATCCATACCTCCAAGGCCACTGCTACTCAGCAGACCCCTTTCTATCTGGTGTGTGGCTGAGAAGCTCAAGACTCTGAGGTACCAATCCAGCTAGATCTGACAAAATGAGTCACAGAAGAAATCACCTAGTTATACAAAGTTTGCCAGCAAATAAGGATTCATTATCCAAGCCCAGGAATGACAAAAGAAGTACTATGACTTTAAGGCTGATTTGGAGCCTCCGCTTATTGGACAGCAAGTTTTAGTAAACTATACAATTATAGAAGAAAACTGGAGTGCCAAGCTTGAACCGAAATGGGAAGGACCATATCTCATTCACCAAGTTTTTATGAATCACACCTATCAACTCAAAACCATGGATAGAGTTTTGCTCAAGACCAAGATACACCACAACTGCATCAGACCCTACTATCTGGTGGAGACAAAATGCATTGCCCAATCCCTGTATTGACTTCCTTGAATTGTTAATAACATATGGCAATAATTAGTACCTTAAGTATTGAAAGTTTACCTTGAGACCCCAGAATCAGCAGGACATCTAGTGGACTGAAGAACACTGAAATGAAGCTACTAGCTGGGTTCAAACCCCTCCTAGATGGTTAGTTCAGTAATAGACCCTCTGCCCTATACAAGGATGGCCAGTCTCTGCCAATGTGCCAACAAACTCTTTCTGGAGAAATTCAAGACCCTGCGACCTCTGTGTAACCCTCACCACTAAGAACAGCTCTAATTTTGCAAGGAGCAGATGTGATATGCACAATTGATAATGTCAGAATATGGAGTACTGGTGGCTGCTAAAATCAGATGACATAATGGCATGACAATCTAACTGACAACCTAATCCATCAAGTGATCACACCAAAAGGAGCAATGATAATCTGAGCCAAAATGAAGAATATGTTATTTAACAGACCCAGCCTCAGCCTCAAGAACCAACACAAAAGAAAAAGTACTCTACATACAATGCCTCCCATCCACTATTTCAACCAGACCTTCCACCACTCTACCCCTTTGCCAAGTCTCAAGACCATTGTCTTTGATGCCATCAAAAAAGCTATCTGGTGCCCAGATACCTCAGACCATCTAAACTTCTATACTGAAGACCTTGGACACTTCATCAACTATCAGTACATCATGGCCCAGCAGCTCAAGGACACTACTGACCAATGACCCTCTAGCATGACTATGAAATCAGCCACTGCCTCTGCAATGAAACTCAAGAAGACAACCAGGAAGACCTCGCTGCTGAACTGTTAACTACTAGCTGGCTTATCAAAAGAGCCCTCCATGTCTACCAAATCTTCTGCCATATTCCCTGGGCTATAGCATACTTGCAAGAAGTAATAGACAAGAATATTGTCCACCTTACTACTGAAGAAGCCAACTGGGTGGAAGCTGAAGTAGCTGATTATCTTGGAAGCAACTGCATTGCAGTGGGAAACCAACAAACTGAACCCACTTTGCCAGGTTTCCATACTACACCCCTCTGAGACAACCACCAAGGTCATCTCATGAGCCTTATGGAGATATTTGAAGGTCCACCCATTGCCATTGAGGCACCCACTGGAGCTACCCCAACTACCCACCATCCTGTCAGCCTTAACTCACACCATATCATCTGGAAGCCAAATCAAGAAGAAGCTCAAGAAGTCCCTACCTTTGAAGAGAAGAAGGTCCAAGAACTCCAAGACTCTGCTCTGGAAGTAGCCCCCTCTGATACTGAAACTGATGAGACCTCAGAAGAAGAAGAAAAAGAAGAGCAGCAGAGAGTTTACCAGTCCTCTGTTTACATCCAAGCTGTTCAAGGATTGGAGAATATCATTGAAGATAATTGGCCACTATTCTATCCCCTCACCTCTTGGCCAGCACTTCCCCCTTTTGAAGAGCAGAATAATGAAGTCACAATCCAGCAAGATGATTTGTTTGCCACTGATGAAGGGTACTATACCCTTTAAAGTATAGATCAGCACCTTCTTGATGCTTATAAATACCCCCCCCCCACAAGTATATTATAGTTTAACTGCATACAGATAGTCACCCCAACCCTCATGTCAGTAAGTCATCTGTCCACATTCAGCAATACCTCCTTTATGTCCATATCTTGTGTAAACAAATGATGCAACTGAATCTGGTATAAACAATCATCATATCCACATTCCGTGATACCTCCTTCATGTCCGAATCTGGCATAAATATTTGACACATCCAAAACCAGCAAAGCATACTTAGCTCCATAACTTAGCAGCTGTACTATAGTTAGCCAAGGTAGCAATAGCAACCAGATAGCAATCATAATGTATAAAATAGCCCTAAAGAACAAGCGAATAAACCCTCAGTCAATTGGCTTTTATCTCATGACCCCTGGTGTTGGGCATATTGGGGGAGCAGGATGGCTGCTGGCCACTCTCAATGATCTGGCGGCAGATGAGCTTGCAGAGGTGGACTTCAGGGTCCTAGGGGGGGCAGAGTGGCAGGGAATTCTGGCAGGAGAAGGGGTGGTGGACAAACTGCTGATAGAGGTGATGGCGATCTTGTTGGTAGAAGAAGGGTATGAGGTGGATGCGAAGAGGGAGGCGGAGTTGAGGGAGGAGGCTGGGCAAGTTGTGGAAGACTGCTGGGTATCTAAGGATGGAGCGGACCTGTGGAAGTCAGTCTGTGAGGACTACAGGGAAGAGGCCGAGGAGAAAGATGATGAGGATGCTCAAGGGGTTGCGGCTGCACTGGCAAGGAGGGAGATTGAGGAGAAAGAGGTGGAGGCAGAGCGCCTCTTGGACCTAACTAGGATGGATATCGAGCTGGAAGCTTGAGTGGACTGGGAGAGCAGGAAAAATCTACAGACATTTTCCCTATGAATAGTACAACTAACATTTTATCTTTGAATATCAATGGGCTGTGGGGTGCGAAGTGCCGTCGGAATATGTTTGAATGGCTACGTGGCGTAGAGGCGGATCTTTTTCTACTACAGGATGTGCGGTGCGAAGAGGAGGAGGACAGGGTGAATTGGACCAGGGAGTGGGGTGGAGTGGCTGAATGGCGTAGAAGTGTGGGAATTTTGATATGGCGGGGTAAAGGGGAATTGGTAGACATTGGAGGGTGGGGCAACCGTATAGTCTGGGGAAGGTGGAGGAGGCCGG
>RQIL01018742.1:0-10303 GCA_003951145.1 Jimgerdemannia lactiflua | reverse complement strand
AAGAGCTGAAAAGGTTTACAACTCACTATAACCCACTTATAAAAAAGAATATAATATATATAATCTACTTATAAATGAGAGATATAACCACATATATGTGATATGAGACTTTTAACAGTCTGGAAAAGTCTTATAATCACTTATATGCTTGCATACTGCTCATAAGACTCATTCTTCTAATACATAGATTAAACTTTGGCTTTGAAAGAGCTTTCATAAGTGAATCAGCAATCATATACTCCATGGAGATGTATTTCAAATATATACTCTCACACTCTATATATTCTTGAATGAAATAATAGAGTATATCAATATGTTTCATTCTGCTATTGTGTACTGGATTCTTGACAAGTACTATTATCAATTGATTATTTGTCTAATAAGCATAGAATTCTATTCCTGAGTGAAGCTAAGTTCTTTTAATAACTCATAGATCCATACAACTTCCTTTATTATCAATGATAACATCTGGTACTCTGCCTGTATTGATAATATTACCACAGAACTCTGCTTGCATATTTGCTATAAAATAATAGACCCTTTATTATTTATACCAATATAAAAGAGATATCTGATTATAGACTAGTGGTCATCCAAGTCTCTGGCCCAATTGGTAGCATATATACCAGATAGCTAGATATCATTACTATTACTTTTGCTATTGCTCCTACTCAATTCAATGTCATTACTCAATATGAGTATATAGTATACTGATCTCTTTGTACCTGAAAATTCTCTTGATTGCCATCCAATGCAAGTTGTCATAGTATGAGCAATACTGTGCCACTTTATTGATAGCATAGAATATATTGGGCCTCATTCCAAGCATTAAATACATAAGGAAACTGACTGCTTATCAATAGGAAATATTGTCAGCAATAGCACTCTTGGCAGGTGTATTTTTATCATCCTTAAGTATACTGTTGGGCTTCCATAACTTCATTGAAGTCTCTATCAGGGTACTAATGGGCTTGCATTCACTCATATTGAAGCATTCAAGCATGGCTTTGGTATAGATTTCTTGTGAGAGATGTATAGTACATATACTCCTGTTATGTATAATCAATATTCTCAAAAGAAATAATATATTGCCTATGTCAGTCATCTTGAATTCTCAGTATAGGGCTTTATTTTACTCCATTGAGCCCGTTATTGCTAGCAACAATGATGATATAATCTATCCATATACTAATAAATACTGCACCATCATCATAATACTAGATATATATACAATTATCCACTTCACAGCATATGAACCCATTATTGAGAAGATGTTTATCAATTCTTTTAGTCTATAATCATGCCACTTGTTTGATACCATATAGTTCTTTATATAATCTGTATACAAGTTCATTTTGACCATTTTTGTATCCTTGCAGTTAATAGACATATAGTTCAGTATCTATATCACCATTTAGGAACACTGTTTTTACATCTGTTTGATGGATCTCTAGGTCATATAGCATGCTGATCACAAGGAGTATTTTAAGTAAAGTAAGCTTGAATATGGGTGAAAATGTTTTATCATAGTTTATGCTATAATCCTACAAATAATCCTTAACAACAAAATGAGTTTTATATTACTCTATATTTCTATTAGTATTGTACTTTATCCTATATACCCACTTGGATCCAAATGCTTAATAGTTTGGTGGAAGAGGTACCAAGTTCCAGATACTATTCTTGATGAGCAAATCATATTTCTTATCTATCATGCATTCCTATTTCTTGCTGTCCAGACATTGCATAGTCTCATCATATGTATATGTTTATTAGATATCATAATATACATGTATTCATATGTATTAGCATAGCTCACATGATCCTTATATTGCCATCTGAGACTTACTGATACATCCCAATATCTCTTTAAGTCTGAATGCATCTTGTTCCTTGGCTTATACTTTGATTTTTGCTTACCTTTGCTCTTGATGAATTCCTCATTGCTAGAGGATTTACAATTATTCTTAATCTCCATCATTTCTGGTTCTTCAGGTAATGTTAGCTCAAGCTCATCTAGTGATTGATAATAATTTTGATTCACTACTGAAGCCTTTAAGGATGTTGGCAGTATCAGTTGTGGTACTGGCTGGAATGTAGAGATCTTGACTAATACTTCCAAATAGATTTCCAAATTATTTTCTCTCTTTTCTTGGAACTGTACATTATGCAAAATCACCACATATCTCATACAGATATTTCAGAGCCTATATGATTTCTCACTATACTCTAGGAGTATATACTTGATTATCTTTGGCTTGAATTTATGCTAGTTGATATTACTTTTATTGAGAACATATGCCTTACAACTGAAGATCTGTAAGTGTGATATATCTAGTTTGAATCTGCTCCATAATTCCTCAGAGATATGGTCAGTATCCCTGGAATATTTGTTATTGCTGGACTCCTTATTTAGTAATTGAGATATATACTAATTGTATACTACTGTATTTATGACTTATACCCAATAGAAGTATCCTAAACCAGCTGCATTCATTATTGTATGCTCTATTTCTATAACTATATGGTTAAATTACTTGATCATGCCATTCTGCTGAGACATATAAAGAGCTATTATCTAATAACATATGCCATATTTCATCAGAAATTACCTAAATTAACTATTTATATACTTTCAGCCATTATCTAAGTATATAGTATATATTCTACATATTGTATGTATCAGATGTAGTTATTGCATATGCATAGTCTTTCACTTTATTTGGCATACCATTGATCATATAAAGATTGCCTTGCTTTAAGACTATCATCAATGTCTTGTTATAATTATTGCTATACAGGCCATATATAATAGCACTTTTCTAGTATATATATATATCTTCTTATTACCACAAGCTATCATCTTATCTATGGAGAAGAGATTCTTTTCTATTCCCAGAGTATACAGTATATCTCCAAGAGTGGTAGCAGACTCAATAATATTTCTGTGGAGATGTATATCAACATTTTCTTTGCTCTGAGCATAAATTACATTGTTATTGCCCAGTTTGATAGATACTGGATATTCAAATGACTCATATGTAGAGAACCACTCCATATACTATTATATATTATATGACTTCTAAATCCCTGAGCTAGACATCATAGTTATTAACTATGTTAGTGCATTTGCTAGTAGTCTACTTGCTGTCTGGGGTGCTGATATTACTACTTTTTATTAGCCCAAAAGTATTTTGCTGACCAGTTATAGATAATAGATTAGTGGTGGACCTGCTTATTGATTTGCTCATAGATCTTGCACTAGCAGAACTAGAGCTGGTGAAATTGACAAAATTGTTATTCTTCCAACCAGGTTTCATAAATATTGAGGTGGTAGAACTGGTGATAGATCTGCTTGTAGATCTTGCACTAAAGATAGATTTTGTGAGACTTGTGACTTATGTAAAAAATAGATCACCATTACTATTATGTATTTTGGTAGTGTTTGTATCTCTATACTTCAATCAATAGTTCTTATGCTGGCTCTTCCATACTGTTGCTTATTTTCACCACTGTCTCCATCCTTATAATAAAAATTATACTGCATATGTCTATATCTGTCATAGTAGTAGCAATACCTATCAATCTTGACTGATTGGCTGTTATCACATTGAGCTTGAATTGGGGTTTATCTCCTTTGGCTCTGCTGTCATTTCTGACCTCACTGTTGACTATGTTTTACTGCTGAATCTATACTTACAAGACCTATAGAATGTTCTTTTATTATCTTTGATACTATTAGGACTGCTTTCTTGGTATATTTCCTCATTTATAAGGCTCATAATTATGTGGGTGTAGTTCAAGAGACTTCCACTCTCACACATGGCTGCCACTATAACATTATATACCTCAGGAAGGTCTTTTGTGAGCACCAGAACCTTATCTTTGTCTCTAATATAATCTATTAATATGCTGATAGAATTCACTTCATTTACCAGGTTATTGATACAATCAGCATACTCATAAATAGACTTCTTATCATTGGGCTTTATCTATAGGTTGAATAGCTGCAATTTTAGATAGAATAAATTCAATATGAATACTTGCATATAATGGATATAGAGCCTTTCATGCTTCATGCACTATTGTAGCATGTATTATAAGTTTCATTTGTGAGTTTAATAGTATAAATGCAATCTTCTGTAGTACTCACCAATCATTTTTGATATTATAGTATGGAATTTGTACTTGTAGCTTTATATACTCTGCTAAGCCACATTTGTCAAGAAGATTTATTATACAGATTTCCCAAATGGCATAATCTTTTCCATTGAAAATCAGAATGGACCTCTTGTTTATGTTTATACTTATAACTGGGACTATGCTTCCTATATCTATAGTTACATCCAAGGTTACACCTATAATGGGGATTGTTTTTATTGTCAGAATACTGACAATTGGCATATCTAAGTGACTAGGCTGATCTTGATCAATGTGATTAATTGTAGTTTGGTATGTATAGTATAGTATATATTAAAGAGGTGTATTTTACTATAGTTATTGCCACTTAGCATTAGTGGGGCTCATAATCTTATTATATATAATACTTCTTTAGAGTATTCAGTGAAGAGGTGATTTATTAATAATACATGTGATGTGAATTTACATGTACTGATTGTACTAATTGATCAAACTGGCCTTCTTCTACTATCACTCATGTTATACATACTTATCACACACTTTTTGAGTAGTTTATTGAAGTGACTAGCAAAATAGCAGCATTCAACATCTGGAACTGGTGTGGCATTCCAGTGGCAGCAAGAGAAAGAAGAGTATGGACTGTGAATGGGGTCTTTTGGAAAGGTGACTGGTAGAAGTGGAGGAGAAGAAGGGTGAGGAGCTGAAGGAGAGAGGAGTGATGAGGGTCTGGTGAGCTTTGCAGTAGTTGTGAAGAAAGGAGCTGAAGGTAATGATAAGGATAGATGGTAGCAAGTTAGAGGGGCAAGGGGAAAACTCAGTGGCAGTGGTGAGGCTAGGCTAGGTATAGGGGGGCATGAGACTGTTAGAGATGGGGCTAGCAGGGGAGACATGACTGCTGATTAAACCAAGGAGGTGGTTGAGGGTTTGAGGGTGATGCACAAAGGGAACCTGGCTGATGGTGTAACAGGGCTGGTAGTGGCACTGTTACTCAAGAAATCTATATTGGAATTCATGCTTCTGGGGGCTGGCAGTGATAGCTAGGATAGTGTTGGCACTCTTGGGCAAGCAGCTGAGGGATGTGGCATTGATAAAGTTTCTAAAGGGTCTGGAGGGAGTCAAAGTTGGGTTTGTTAAGGAGGAGCATGTGGTGGCAGTGGTGGCCAAGAGAATGTGAGTAGGTGAGGTTGCAGTTCTGATGACATGGTGTCTTCATTGAGACTTTCAGGTGGTGTACTTGGTGGTCAAGGGAGTTCCCATAGTATCGAGGGAGTATAGTGAAGTTGTCGATATTGGTTTTCAGTTGTAGAAGGGGACTTCTTTCAGGACAGGAGATGTGGAAGTGCAACTGAGAGTGGCAGGGAAGGAAGCAACTGAAAAAGGGAGTGACTGGCCTAGGATGATGAAGTGGGAGTCCTTTGAGTGCAAGGTGTCTAGAGTCAAGGACACTGAGGAGGAGGAGAAAGATCTGCTGACAGTGCTGTGGGAGTTGGATGGGGCAGTCGAGAGGAGGGAGTGAGCATAGAATACTTATGAAAATGCTACAATGATGGTAGAAGTTAATGGAAAGAAAATCAGAGTGGACAAGAAGATTTGGGAGAGGGCTAAGAAGAGAAAGTGACAACAGGAGCTTCTTGTGGAGCTCATGGCCAGTGACATGAGTGTGGCAGGGGGGAAGGAGCAGAAGGAGTCTGGGGGCTTATGGCTTTCTGAGCATACACTCAAGAGGAAGCAGCCTGTGGAGATGGAGGAGCCTTTTTGGAGGACTGGGCACAAGAGAGAGAGACCAGCAAGAGCAGAGTGGTCAAGTTACCAATCAATATCCCTGGTGCCACCAGGGCTGAGATGGAGGATATTGTAATGTCAGGTGCTAAGAATGTTCGATTTGGAGTCCTGGATGTCACCCAGGGGGGACAAGTAGTTGGGATAACTAGAGAAGATCTGGTGGATGCATCTGATAAGGAGTGGGATGAGTCAGCCAGTGCTGGGTTGAGTGGCAAGCAAGAGGGAGAGAAAATATCAGCAACTTCTGGAGGGGAGTGCATGAGAGAGGAGCTGTAGATGTGCAGGATGGTGACAGAATTGGCAGATGAGGAGTTGGGAGATGTGGACTTCTGACTGATGAGTGAGAAGGCCTGGAGTAATATCTTATATAGGGTTGGAGTTATGGGGAAGCTGATGGCCAAATGCTTGGCAAGACTATTGGAGGATGAAGCATATGAGGTGGATACCATTAGGGAGGCTGAATTGAAGGAGATGGTGAGGAGAATGGTGGTTACTGGATGGAATATCTGGAATAGAGCAGAGTTATGGTAGGCTGCATGTAAGGACTACTGTGCAATGATGGAAGAGAAGAACACAGTAGTAGTACAAGGGATCTTGGCAGAGTTGGAGGCAAGAAAGAAGGCTGAGCTGGAAGCTGAAAGAGAGTTGGACTTATTGAAGATAAACCAGGATCTGGAGATTTAGAGTGGGGCTTCTACTTAAACATTATTCAATATAAATAGTATAACTAATGTTTTTTCACTCAATGTCAATGAGCTATGGGGATCTGAGAGATATTAAAACATTTTTGCATAGCTTAAGGACTTGGAAGTAGATGTTTTTCTTTTTCAGGATATATGATGTGAAGATGAGAAGGACAAGCTGAACTGGTTGAGAGAGTGGGGAGGAGTAGTGGAATGGTGAGGAAAGATTGGAATTCTGATCAGGAAGGGCAAAAATGAGCTGAGGGACATTGGGGGCTAGAGAGATCACTTGCTGTGGGGGATGTGGGTGAGGCCAGGGTAGGGGCCAACAGTGGTGGGATCTTGCTATTGTCTGGTAGAAAAGAGATTACAAGAGGTTTGGATAGAAGAGTTATTGGACAGTGGAATATTGGGGGAGGTTGGAGTCAACATACTTGGAGGGGACTTTAATATAGTTTGGAATACTACTGTGGATCACTCTGATGGTGGGCTAGTTGGGGTAGAAGCAGGGGGCTGGACCAATGAGAGGAGGTGGAGAGGCTGAGTGCCTTAGGAGATACAGGACACCAGAAGTGGGGGAACTGGGCAGTCTTTACCCATTGGGTGCATGGACTGAGGACACAGATTGACTGGATTCTCATAGCTGACTGTTGGGGGATCAACATCTGAAAGGAATTAGAGGTGATGTGGTACCCCTGGTCAGACCACTGGGGAGTAGTATGGCAGGGAACATTTGGGGGAAGTGGGGATGGGCCTGGACATTTGTAACTAAACTGCACATTGATAGGAGACAAGAGGGTGTGGAGTCAATAGAGTGAGGAAGTGGTGGACAAGATTGCACATTGGAGGAGAGAAGGCATGGACATTGGGGATCAGTGGCTGAAGTTGAAAGCTGCTGCTCAGATTTTTTGGGGAGAGGTGGAGAGAGTGAAGGAGAGACTTAGATGAAAGTGGATAATAGAAATCTCACACAGACTGAAGGGCCTCCTGTTGGACTCAGTTAGTGGCCATGAGTGTGCTTAGGAGACCAGCAAGGAGTGGAGAGTAGTGAGAGTGAAGATGGAAATTGAAGAGCTGAAGGTCACATCAAGGGAGGAAGAGGAGCTACAAGTTCAGGGAATGGTGGTGAGACTGAGGTGGCAGGGGCTGGAGGAAGGAGAAAGGCCCACAAAGTATCTCACCAGACTTCTAAGAGTATGCAGAGTGCAGCAGAGGTGGGAGAGTATCATTGGGGAAGATGGTAATATAGTGACAGGAGTGCAGGGTATTCTGAACTCTCTTCAGAGAAGGTGGGGCAACCTGTGGAGTGAGGAGGAGAGAGGAGAAGATGGGAGGACTATTAAAGGGTTTTTGGAGGAGTGGGCCCCACCAGAGACCAAGGGGTTAGGGGATCTGACCCACTCCATCCAGGAGGAAGAAATCTTGAGAGTGCTGTTGGCTACAAAGAATGGGACAGCACCAGGGGAGGATGGTCTGCTATGAAATTTCTGGAAGAAAATGGTGGACATTGAAGAGGTGCTCGGGGAGATGAAGAAGATGTGTAGAGCTATGATTGATTCAGGGAAATGGTTAGGGGGACAGGATTTGGGATTAGTGGCACTCCTTTATAAGAATAAGAGGCTGAGAGAGGACTGGAAGAACTGGAGACCTATCATGCTTCTGGATATGGATAGAAAGTTGGTAATGAAGATACTGGTGGCACATTTACAGGCAGTGACACAGCAAGTTCTGGGGGAGGAGCAGCATGGCTTTGTCAGCAGGAGGCTGATCAGGGATGGCATGGTATAGGTGTATGGTATCATTGAGGAAGCAAGAACTACAGGGGTGAATGGTAGGCTGGTCTTCTTGGATCAAGAGAAGGCATATGACAGGGCACTGTATATAGTTGGGGAAGGTCTTGGCAAGAATTGGAATCCCAGAGGGCCATTGTGCAGATATTAGAGGGAAGCAAGGCAGCCATAATAGTGAATGGCCACTGAGGGGTTCCATTTTCACTGGGGAGAGGAGTGCCGCAAGGGGACCCTATGTCTCCTATTCTGTATACTCTGTCACTGGAACCACTTCTGGATAGGATTAGGGTCTTTGCTGATAATATGGTGATTGGGCTGAACTCTGTTCAAGATGTGGGAGAGCTCAAGGAGACAGTTGCTAATATGAAAGGTACTCAGACCAGAAGCTGAAATGGTACAAGTGTGAGACAATGGTGCTTGGAAATAGAATTCTTGGTGGCAATATTATTGGAACTGTAGTGCCAGCAGGAGAGGTGGTCAGATACTTGGGCATCTTCCTCTTAGTATATAGTTCAGTGCTGCCAAAAGCCTGGTGGGAGGGGAAGGTGCAAGCTCACTAAAAAGCTAGGGGGGGCACCATATAATAGGATGGGTAATAATTCTGAATATCTACTGGATGCCAAAGCTACATATGTATAGTACCTGGGGTACCATTTGGACTTTCTGACCTGGGTGGTGAAGAGACTGCTTAAGCTGGCAAAGGATTGGATCTGGGCTGGGGGGCAAAGTCAGATTAGCTGGAAGATTGTTGCCCTACCTATAGTACATAGTGGCCTTGGATTGGTGGACTTTCCCAAGAAGCTCCATTGCCTGTGAGCTTGGTGGCTCCAAAGAGCGACAGTACTGAGAGGGAAAGGGTGGGTTCCCCTGATGCAAAAGGTTTGGGAGGCAAGGTATGCCCCCAGGGGGTCATCTGGAGACTTATTGGAGGTGGTCAGATGTGGTGGTAGTAGAAGGCTTAGGTATCATAGATTCTGGTGGAGAGTGATTAAAGAGGGACATCAGATCTTTGATGAAAGAGGAATATAGCAGAGAAATACTGGGGTCTGGGAATGTGGCAGTGGTACAAGCTGTTGCTGGAAGGATCACTAGTAATTGATTTCTGCCTTAGAGAAGGGGTGGAGAGTCAATGGGGCTTTGGCCTGGATCTCTGGCCAGTAGTGGCAGGTTATCAGGATCAGAGAGGAGTGGGATTGGTCAGGTCTATGGGCTTGGGGGGCAGAGGTGAAGAAGTAGATCCCCCCAAAGTTCTAGGTAGTGTGGTGGAGGATGATGAGGCGAAATGTAATGCTGAACTATAGGACTAGACACTTGGTGGTGGAAGGAGACTTTGAGTGTGAGGAATGCTTGAGGGTAGGGCAGGCAAGAGGAGTGGTGCAGACTCCTGAGCATTGGCTAGGAGATTGGCAGATTTTTGGAGAGAGGTGGGGCAGTGTCTAGGTGATATAAATGGAGAGCATGGGCAGAGAAGGTGGGATGTACTTCAGGCAAGAGTGATCAGTGTGGTAGGTAATGAGTGGCTCACTCTGGAGTGGATCATTATAGTGTGGGTAGGAATGGCAGGATATTGGTTAGCAGTTTTTGAGGAGAGGAGAAAGCTGACTCTGGGAGAAAAAATAGTGAGGTAGTGGTGGCTAATGACAGATATATTGACAGGTTGGCAGAGAGGATAGGATTCTGGAGAGGGGCTCTGTAGGAAGCTAGTAGAGGTCATATGTAGCAAGAGTAAGGATTGAGTGCAAGTGATCAGCAATGAGATAGTATTTGAGAGAGTGGGAGTGGAGGAGAGTTTGAGTGAGAAGATAGAGTAGAGGAGAGAGAGCTGTGACTATTGATGTGGTATGAGGATAAATGAAATGTTTAAACAGGTGTTTAAGTAATAAATGAGGCTATGGCCTATAGAGAAAA
>RQIL01018731.1:0-10304 GCA_003951145.1 Jimgerdemannia lactiflua | reverse complement strand
TTCTATAGGCTACAGCCCCATTTATTAACTATCTAATATATTGAAGGTGTCCTCATACCACACCAATAGCCTCCTCCCATCTCTTCTCTATCCTACACTCTCACTCAGCTATTTGCCAACTCCAACTCTTTCAAAAACAATCTCTTCCCCAATGATATAAGCTCTTTCCCCACTCTTGTTTAAATGATCTCCACCAACTTCCTATAGCAGCCCCCCTGCAGGCCCCACCCTTTCTGCTACCCCAACAATAAGTCCATCAATAATCCCTCTCACCTCACCATCTTTTCCTCCCTTATCATCAGCTTGCCCTTCTCAAACACTACCTATCAGTTACCCACAAGCCCTATCTAAATTGCTAATGCCCACCCCAATGTGGTCACTTCTTTACATCATGTCAAGGATCATATGAAAAGCAGTCATTATTTTGAAAATGATAATAATATGTAATTTTATTTGGTATATGCAATTGAATGGAATTGAAAATTTGATCTACTCAATTATTCATTATGCTCTATATACTGGATTATATTATATGTCATGCCAGTATTGTCAGCCTGAATCTGGAGATGGCTTTTGATAAAGAATGTATATTCTTTACTAATTCTCTTAGAGAATATTTTATCAAAATTGTCAGATTTATTTTTCTTGTAGATGTGTAAAAAAAGTCTGGTGAGCCTGTAAGTTCATTTCCATGATCATTTAAAGGACAACTACAGTGATTCAAACTGCAATCTTAAGTATCTCATCCACAGTCCTTCCAAACAGTTTATCACAAGCAGTACCAAATGCAGTATATTTTATTTTTTTGCCAGCTTCATTCTCTATCTTGAATATCATCATGTATCTGTAGATTATTGATCCCAAAAGGTCAGTAAAAGACACTATCTCATATAATTACCTTTATCTACCAATGATATATACTGATTGCTCATATCACCTGTCTCTTCACTGTAAGTGAGACACTCTTCATCTCTCATCTTTTTATTGCAAAAGCCACATACAATATAGTGGAATTCACCATCATTAATAGTGAGTACCTTATCATTAGTGGTACTGTATATTGGCTTTTTATCTTCACTTGTCTTCTTTTCTGTTTCATGTAGTATCATCAGCTTGTATTCAATTACCAAGGAGTTTCTCTGGGTAACACCATTCTTTTTGTCTTCATACCACTGCTCAATATCCTCCCACTGTCAGCAACTTAGATTCAACAGTATATATGTCTGCCTTGCAAGTGACAGGTCTTTACAGAAGAAAGTATGGTCAGTATCTTTGACAAATACACCATCTTATTCAATATGGAATTATCATACTCACATCCATTATACTCTTCTACAGTTATATTGCAAATGAAGATGATGCTTTCAATTCCTCCTTTGAATTCCTTGGCTTGATTATACTATAATGATGTCTTGCCCAGAAAGATATCAAGTCACTGATACTAAAAAAACAGAATGCATTATATGTTCATTAGATGTATATATATAAACCAGCATATGGTCTAATAAAAGATGAATATATATTGGCTTTCCATTCCTATTCAACTTATTAACCACCTTATCATATTTCAAAATGACTCTAAGTGTATCTGATTTTAAAATATAAACCAATGTCAGATCACAGAATATATAATGCAATAAGAAAAAAGATCCACTTACAGATGCCCCCTGCTCTAGCAGACAGATCAACAATTGGCACCAAGTCCATTAATAAGTCTGGCACTTTATCTCCAGATGCCTTGACCTCTGTATTATCATCACCAACTGTAAATCCAGATGTATTACTGTCTGGTTCTTGGGGATTGCTGAAACTGTACCATTGTTCCATTTGGATACTCTTAAGTTTGGGTCACCATTTACTAAATGCTTTGACCAAAGTAAAGCAGAGACAATTAGATTAAAACTTCAAAAATTTTCAACCCAAAAGATATTAGTAGACATCATATCCCATCATTGTAGAACCAGTCTTTCTGATATGTGGCTTCCATATTCAAATTTGCCATGATGTAAGTTTTTTCATGAACTAACAGTATAATCCCTTTAATTACCCTGGGTTCTACACTGTGCTTTTTTGCAGCCAGGGCTGCCTATTGAGTGTTGGTGTCACCCCCAATATCAGTATCACTGCCACTGGCATCTGCCAGTATTCACTTTTTGCCTTTCTTATCTGAAGCAGTAGAATCAATAGATGCTAGATTACTGATCTTATCAGCCTGCTTGGCATTGACCATCATATATACCTGGATCTCCATACACCTGGATATATAAACAAATTACCATCAGTATAGCTTTTATTTAAAAAACATGCCTGAGTATATTCAATTCTTACTTTATGGCTTTCTGAGATAGTGCAAATTCCATAATATTAATGATCATATGTTCTCTAAGAGTTGTTACCTTAACTGTAATTCTGGCTGTAAAAAGATAGAGTAAGAGGGGCTGTCAGAAGAATATCATTCTTCCATATAGTTTTGTAGAGCAGACTAGCCAATCTACCTGGTATGTGGTGTTTTTCATCAGACACTTTCAGTTTATAACCTTCTTCATTACATTTGATATTCAATGCCTATAAGGTTGGGTTCTTCTTAAATTTTCTAGAAGAAAACTGAGAGACAAAGTTGGTAGTCAAGGTGGGCATTGAGATAGGAAGGATTACAAAAAATGTGGGGGGGTTTTTTTTTCTAATGAGAAAGAGTATAAGATCTAGGCCTCTTTTATATCCAATATTCCACTACAGTCAAGACTTTATTTGGAGTTTGGTACAGTTACTGTTGGGATTACAAGTTGTTATGTATTCACATAACTTTATACCAATTCATTTGCATCATTTGTACATCATTTATTCACAGTACCTAAAAGTGCATCACTTTGTATTATGAATAAATTTCTTCTTTTATTTGTTACAACAAAGGTTATGAGCCCTGGTTGGCAGCTAGAAAGGCCTCTAGTTTATATGCTATGCTGATGAATATGGGTGTAAGCCCAATGGCTCTCTGTAACGAGAAAAACAGTCTCTGCTGTAAGTACAATTGAAAAGGATGAATCCCAGACAGATGAATATGGTTATTACTAGCCAAGATAGTGAAGAAGCCTGCTAATGGTGATAACAAGTCCTCTCTGGTGGCAGAAGGCAATTCTGATAAAGGCATCTACCCAGGTATTGAGACAATTATGACAAGTCCTCTCTGGTGGCAGAGGTGATTATAAAGGCACCCATCCAGGTGTTAGAGACAAGTATGCATACAAGCCCTCCCAAGTGGTTGAGGCAATCATTAACTCCTTCCTGGTGACAGAGATGATTCTTACAAATAACAGAGACAATTATGGTTATAACAATGAAGTCCTCTCAGGTGGTAGACTTATGTCCTCTCTGGTATCAGAGGCAATCACAAAAAGGCTGACAAGACTGACAAGGTCACAGATGAGGCCATGAAAAAGGTCAGCAAGATCAAGGTCAGCAAGACCAGTGAGACAAATGGCCAATAAGATCAAAATGCAGATGAGGCAAGAAGTACCAATAAGGTCCAAAGCATGGACAAGACCACAGAAAAGGCCAATGAGATCAATGAGACCAACAAGGCTCCCATCGATGCAGTAAATGAAACTAGTGTAGAAACCAGCATGAACAAGGTCCAAAGTATGAAAGAGATCAATGTGGACAATAATGTCAAAAGTGTGGATGAGACAAATACCAATAAGGTCCAAAGTGCAAACATGGCCTCTACAGAGCGTGTAAGAAATGCCAACAAGGTCCTAAGCATGGACAAGGCCACAGAAAAGGCCAATAAGGTAAGCAATAAGACTGATGAGGTCATGGAAGAAACCAATAAGACTGATAAGCAATAAGGTCCAAAGCACAGATAAGGCAACTGCCAACAGGGTGAGTATATATTACCAACAACACCACCAATAGCATGAGTACTGCCAACAATGAAATGTGACAAAAGTCCAAGCACTGCTAATAGAGTGAGTATATATCACTAACAACAACACTGCCAGCAATGCAGGTACTGAACAATAATATCAGTAGCATGGGTACTGCCAACACATCAGCAGCATGGGTACTACCAATAATAATACCAGCAGTGTGGGTACTACTAACAATAACATCAATAGTATAGGTGCCACTAACAATATCAACAGCATGAGTACTGCCAATAGTATTAGCAGTGCAGTTAATAATAACAACACCAGTAATGTGGATTCTGCCAGCAATAATGCCACCAGCAATATGGATATTGCCAATAGCCATATATCCAGCAACAACAACATCAGTAATGCAGGTACTGCCAACAGTGCTAGTAGTGTGGGTACTGCCAACAATATCAGTAGTACATATACTGCCAACAACATCAGTATGGGTACTGCTATACAACTGATAACAATGGCATGAAAACAAGTATGACAATAAGCACTGCAGGCCACATCTCTCTCTGGTAACTTTCATGTTACACTAATTCCCACACACACTTTTGATATAATTTTCATTATTTATTGGAGAATACTCTTAAGGCAATGGTGATGAAGCAAGGTTCTGGCAAGCATACTAGTGTGGGAGGTAGGCCAGCCTTCAAATGGCAGTATGGTAAGAGAGGGATAGGTTTGGGGCCAGGGTTTTTTGGACTATTGATGAGTGGAGGAGCAGGAGAGGGGCAGGAGTCGAGCAAGAAGGTAGGAGACAGTGGAGCAGTGAGTTTTATAGTGACAGTCAAGAACAGCAGAGGAGGAGAGAGTACTGAGGGATAGAAGATAGTGGGGAAGGAGAAGAAGAAGTCTGGAGGCACTGAAGGAGTACTCTCTGGGAGAGGGAAGGAGGGGGCTGGGGGAGATGTGACTGGCATAGTGGCTGGGACTGCTAATGATAGTGTGATGGCCAATTTGGAAAAAAATCCAGATATAACTGCTGATTGGTGGCAAGGAGAGCTAGGGGGGATCAGGGCCAGTGCATAGAGATGATCTGTCAGATAGTGTAACAGGGCTGGTGGTGGTCCCATTACTCAAGAGGTTGATCTCAGAATTTATAGTCACAGTGAGCTTCTGGGGCCTAGCAGTGATAGCAATGATGGTCTTGGGGCTACTAGGTAAGAAACTGGTGGATGTAGTATTGGTAAAGTTCCTCAAGGGGCTGGAGGGAGTTGAAGTAGGATTTGTGGAGAAGAAATACCTGGTGAATGCTCTGTCAAAAGGAATCATAGTGGGTGAGATCATGGTTGTGATATCAAGATGTTTGCACTGGGACCCTAGAGTGGTATACCTGGTGGTCAAGGGGGTCTCTACAGTATCAGTGGAGGAGATGAGGAGTAGAGTCAGTGAGGTGATGAAGGAGTATAGAGATGTCATCAATATCAGTTTTCAGATGTGAGAGGGGATGACTTTCAGGACAGAAGATGTGGAGGTAAGGCTGAGGGTGGCTGGGAGGAAGGCAACAGGGAAGGCAAGTGACTGGCTGAGAGAATTGAAGTGAGACCCTGTTGAGTACAAGGTATTGAGGGTGAGGGGAACTGAGAAAGAGGAAGAGGACTTGTTGATGATACTGTGGGAGTTGGAAGGAGCTGTGGAGCAGAGGGTGAAGGCCTGGGAGGCCTTTGAGAATGTAACTATGGTAGAGGAGATTGATGGCAGGAAGGTGCCAGTGGATAAGAAGGTATGGGAGAGGGAGCAGGGGAGGTGCAGACAGAAGAATCTGCTGGTGAGTCTCAAGAAGAAGGTGGGTGTGGGGATGGTGCTACCACTGGGATTCCCTGGTGGCCTTGAGACCTTGCAGCATGCCCCCCAGCTTAAGAAGACTGTTGGGGAAGATGAGCCTGGGTTCTTTGTAGATCTGGATGAGGAGGAGAATGACCAAGCTGAAATAGGAGAGAACATGGATAGTGTCCTGGCACCAGAGGCTGGGAGGGAGGATGTGGTGATGATGGGGACACAGAGCATGAGGTTTGGAGTCCCAGATGTCATACTCAGAGGGATAGTGGTTGGGGTAGAGAGAGAGCAATCTGGTGAAGCTGAAGGAGAGGATGCTGAGGGTATTAGTGGGAACAGAGAGAGCAAGAGGCCCATAACCCCAGGTGTTGGTTGGATCAGGGGGGCAGGATGGCTGCTGGCTACACTTAATGATCTAGCAGTAGATGAACTTGCAGAGGTGGATTTCTGTGTCCTGAGGGAGGCAGAGTGGCAGTGCATCCTGGCAGAAGACAGAGTGTTGGACAAGCTATTAATAGAGGTGATAGTGATCTTACTGGTGGAGGAGGGGTATGAGGTGGATGTGAGGAGAGAAGCCAAGCTGAGAGAGACAACAGAGTAGGTAGTAGAAGATTATTGGATGGCAAAGAATGAGACTGAGCTGTGGTGGTCAGTCTGTGAGGACGACAGGAAAGAAGCAGAGGAGAAAGATAATGAGGCTGCTTGGAGATAGTTGCTGCATTGGAAAAGATTGAGAATGAGGAGGATGAGGTGGAAGCTGAGTATCTCTTGAACTTGTTGAGGATGGACATCGAGCTGGAATTCTGAATGGGCTGGGAAAGTTGCACTATCTAGAAACATTATTCCTTGTAAACAGTACAACTAATATTTTATCTTTGAATGTCAATGGGTTGCAGGGGTTGAGGTGATGTCAGAACATATTTGAGTAGCTATAAGGATTAGAGGCTGATCTTTTTCTATTACAGGATGTGAGATGAGAGAAGAAGATAAATAGGCTGAATTGGACCAAGGAATGGGGTGGGGTGGCTGAATGATATGAAAGTATTGAGATATTGATTCACAAAGGAAAAGGAGAGCTGGTGGACATTGGGGGTTGGGGTGAGTGCCTTGTATGGGAAATATGGAGGAGACTGGGGTGGGGCCCAATAGTGGTGGGATCATATTATAGTCCAGCAGTCTGTGGTGAGAGAGTTGACTGGTTGGAAGAGCTGCTGGAGGATGGATCACTGATGGAGGCTGGGGTAGATATCCTGGGTGGAGATTTCAATATGGTGTGAGATATGTACTACTCTGGATCAGTCTGATGGGGAAGCAGAAGTAGTTGGCCAAAGTAGTGGGCTGGGCAGATGGGAGGAGATTGAGAGACTGAGTGCTCTGGGAGATGTGGGGAGGGCCAAGTGGGGAGTGAACAAGGTATTCACTCATTGGGTAGATGGACTGAGAATAAGGATTGATTGGGTGCTCTCAGCTGACTGCTGGGGAGAAGATATTTGGCAGGTCCTTGGTGTGGTCTAGTGCCCTTGGTCAGACCATTGGGGGGTGTTAGGGCAGGGGAACTTTGGGGGTAGTGGGGAGGGGCCTGGATATTGGTGGCTTAATTGTGTACTGCTGGAGGATGGGGATTTATGGGGGAAGTGGGAGGGGGAGGTAGTGTCTAGTGTAACTAGATGGAGGGAGGAGGGGGCCACAGTGGGGCTCAGGTGGGTGAAGTTGAAGGAAGTGATGAGGATGTACTGGGGTGAAGTGGAGATGCAGAGAGGGAGGCTTTGGCAGAAGAAGGGACTGTGGGCATCCCATCAGTTGGAACAACTGTTATGGCAGTGGTCAGATTTAAAGAGACATAAAGAGGAGGAGGAGTAGGACTGGTGAGTAGCATAAGTAAGGATAGAGATTGAGGAATTGAAGAGAGTCTGGAGAATGGAAGAGGAGAGTCATATGCAGGGGATGGCAGCAAGACTTAGATAGCAGGGGCTGGAGGAAGGAGAGAGACTAACTAAGTACCTCTCTAGGCTATTAAGGGCAAGGAGAGTGAATAAGTGGTGGGAGGGGATCATCAGTAGAGATGGTGGCTTAGTGACTGGGGTCCAGGGGGGGTCCTTGGTGAGCTTAGGGATTATTAGGGGAAGCTGTGAAGTGAGGAAGAGGGAGGTGCAGACAGTGGGGCCATTGCAGTGTGTCTGGAGGACTGGTGCCCCCCAGGGGTGGATAGGCTTGAGGAGCTGATGAGACAGGTGAGAGAGGAGGAGATTTTGCATGTCTTGGCATCTATAAAGTCAGAGACTGCCCCTGGGGAGGATGGGCTGCCCTGGGACTTCTGGGAGAAGATAGTGAAGATAGAGGAGGTGTGCCATGAGATGAGAGATATGTGTGATGAAGTTATTGAGTCTGGGTCCTGGCTTAGTGGCTGGAAGTTGGGATTAGTGGCACTACTTTATAAGAATAAAGGCCAGAGGGAGGACTGGAAGAATTGGTACCCAATTATGCTCCTGGATATGAATAGAAAGTTGGTCACAAAGGTGCTGGTGGCAAGGCTACAGGTGGTGGCACAGCAGGTCCTGGGAGAGGAGCAGTGGGGCTTTGTTGGAGGAAGGCTGATCAGGGATAGCACAGCTTGGGTGCATAGTGTTATTGAAGAAGCTAGAGCTGCTGGAGTGGATGGCTGGCTGGTTTTCTTAGACCAGGAGAAGGCTTATGATAGGGTGTGGCAGGTCTGGCTGAGGAAGGTGTTGGAGAGGATTGGGATACCTGAGGTACTGGGGAATGCAATTGTCCACCTTCTGGAGAGAAGTCAGGTGGCAATTATAGTGAATGGACACAGGGAAGTTGGCTTCCCCCTTGGGCATAGAGTGCTACAGGGGGATCCCTTATTACCAATTCTATATACATTGTCCTTAGAGCCACTATTGGACAGAGTTAGAAGAAGAATTGAAAAGTTGACTGTGCTAGGTGTGAATTGGAAAGTGGGGGCCTTTGCAGATAATATAGTGGTAGGCCTGGACACTACTGAGGATGTAGCAGGGCTTAAAGAGGCTATAGAATGATATGAATAGTACTCTGGACAGAAGCTGAACTAGGACAAGTGTGAGATAATAGTCCTGGGAAATGGATTGGTTGGAGGAGACATTATTGGCACTATCATTCCCCCTGGGGAAGCAGTGCAGTACCTGGGGATTTTTCTCTTGGTGTATAGGTCAGTACTGCCTAGAGCATGGTGGGAGGCCAAGGTAGAAGTATGGGGAGATGTACTGAGAAGCTGGGAGGGCAGCATATCTCTCTGGTGGGCAGGATTACGATATTGAACATTTACTGAATGCTGAAGTTGTGATATCTGGCATATCACTTGGACTTTCTGGCATGGGTGGTCAAGAGGCTGCTAAAGTTGGTGAGGGAGTAGATCTGGATGGGCTGCAGGAGTTAGATTAAGTGGGAAGTCTTGGTGACACTGGTGGAGAGAGGGGGCCTAGAGCTGATGGACTTCCCTAAACAGCTATACTGCCTTCATGTCTAGTGGTTGAAGAGGGCAGCAGTGCTGAAAGAGAGTGGATGGGTCCCTTTGATGCAGAAGGTGTAAGAGGCTAGGTATGCTCCACAGGGGTCTTCAGAAGACCTATGGACATTGGCAGAAGGGGGAGGAAGTAGAAGGCTCTGGTATAGGGGGTTCTGGTGGGGGGTAGCTGAGGGGGTGCATAGAATAGATATTAGGTGAGAGGGCCTTGTGGAGACTGGGTGGCAGTTTGCAGGGATGTGGCAGTGGTACAAGCTACTGTTGGGAGGTATGCTGGCATTGAACTTTGACCTGGGGGCTGGGGTAGAGAGTCAGGGTGGAATAGGATGGGACCTTTAGCCAGAGGGATGGCAGCAAGTAGGGATTGGGGAGGAGTGGAACTGGGGAGGGCTGTGGACCTGGGGGATAGAGATGAAGAAGTGGATGCCCTCCAAATTCTGAGTGGTATAGTAGAGGGTACTGAGATGGAATATAGTATTGAACTTCCAGTTGGACCATCTGGTGCCAGGAGGAGCCTTTGAGTGTAAGAAGTGTTAGAGAGTTGGGCAGGAGGGGGGGGTGGTGCAGACCCTAGAATACTGGCTTGGTGAGTGTGAAGTTCTGGACAGTTTCTGGGAGGAGATAGAAGGCAGGCTGGGTGGAGTCTCTAGGAGCTGTGCGACTGGTCACTGGGAAGTATTGAAGAGGCAAATTCTGGGGGGAATTGGTGATGAGTGACTCACATTGGAGTGGGCATTGGCAATTTGGGTGGGGCTTACAGATTACTGGCAGATAGTATTTGAGGAGGGCAAGCTGATGACAAGGAAGGAAAAGGTGGTGAGGTGGGAGAGATTGCTGATGGACTTCCTGTTGGGGTAGCAGAAAGGGTGGGGCCTGCAGGGGGGTTACTGTAGGAAGTTGGTGGAGGCCATCTGTGACAAGAGTGGGAGAAGGACTCAAGTTGTTGGGAGAGAAGTTGTTTTTGCAAGAGTTGGAGTTGGCAGGTGGTTAAGTAAGGGTGTGGGGTAGAGGATGGATGGGAAGAGGCTATTGGTGTGGTATGAGGACACCTTTGATGTATTAGATAGTTAATAAATAGGGCTGTAGCATATAGAGAAAAAAAA
>RQIL01018720.1:0-10306 GCA_003951145.1 Jimgerdemannia lactiflua | reverse complement strand
TATATATCTCCTTGAGTGGAAGTATTGAGATATGACAACTTGATATATATAACATCATTGAGGAGATATCACCAATCAGTGTAATCAGTATATGTAAATTCACATTATATATTATCAATAAAATTATCTCTTCTCATATCTCAAAGAAGTATATATTATACAATATCTTCTTATCCACTCACACTTTTCTTCTATTCATCTCCTCTACTACTATTATATTCTCAAAGGTCTCTCAAGCCTTTACTTTTTGTTCCATAGTCCCTTCCAACTCTCACAGTACTGTCAATAAATCCTCTTTCTTCTTCTTTATCCTCTTTACTCTCAATACCTTGCACTCTACCAGATCCCACTTCAATACCTTCAGCCAATCACCTATCTTCCCAGTTACTTTTCTCTCTCAGTCACCCTCAGCCTTACTTATATATCTCCTATCCTAAATGTTATCTCCTTCTATATCTGAAAACTAATATCAATCACATCTCTGTACTTTCTCATCACTACTCTAATTCATTTCCTTGTCTCCTCCACCAATATTGTAGGGACCCCCTTAACTACCAAATGTACTATCCTGGGATTCTAGTACAAATATCTTAACATTGGCACCACAACTTTGCCCACTATGACCTCCTTCAATAGGGCATTTACTAGATATTTCTTCTCTATAAATCTGACTTCAATTTCTTTCAGCCTCTTCAGGAACTTAACTGATACCACATCAGCTAGCTGCTTACTCAGTAGTCTCAAGACCATTTTTACTATCACTATTAGGCCCTGAAAGCTCACTATGGTTGTGAATTTAAAGATCAACTTCTTGAGTAATGGGACTATTATCAGACCTATTACATCATCTAACAGATTGCCCCTATATATCATTTCTGATCCCTTCTGGCTTCCTTTGCTCCTATCAGTAGTCATATCTAATTTTTTTTTCCAAATTGGCCATCACACCATCATCAGCAGTCTCAGCTAGTACTCTCAATGAATTAAATTGAATTGAATTGGACCTAAATTCGATTCAATTCGAAAACTTTGAATTGAATTGAGGTCCAATTTGATTTGAATCAATTTAAATTGAGGTCCAATTTGATTCAAAGCCTGATTCAAACTCTATTTTTAGAAATCGAATAACTTGACAAATATATATCCAAATTCAATAATCTTTAGCTTGTTAGATTCCTCTTATATAGGAGAATCTAATAAGCTAAAGATCATTAAATTTGAACATGTATTCATTAAGTTATTATATTTCTAAAAATAGGGTTCAAATTGGACCCTCAATTTGATTTAAATTTGATTTGATTTGAAATTGAAAAATCTTTAATTCAATTTGATTTGAATGACTCTCAATTTGATTTGATTCAAATTGATTTGATTTATTTGGGAGCACTAAGAGGGAGTAGCAAGGGGCCAGTGAGCTTTACAGTAGCAGTAAAGAATAGAGCTAAGGATGGAGATAAGGATGGATGATAGTAAGTTAGAGGAGAAAGAGGGAGACTGAGTAGATGGGCTAGGCTAGGCTAGTGCTCTCAAATAAATTGAATCAATTTGAATCAAATTGAATTGAGGGTCATTCAAATCGAATTAAATTGGGGATTTTTCAATTTAAATTGAGTTTGAATCAAATCAAATTTAGGTCCAATTCAATTCAATTCAATTTATTGAGAGCACTAGTTGAGAGAGTGGAGAGAGATGGTAGAATGATAAAAAAAGATTGGAATTCTGATAAGGAAGAGCAAAGAGGTACTGAGGAACATTGGGGGTTAGGGAGATCACTTATTGTGAGAGGTTTGGGTGAGGCCAGACTAGGGGCCAGTAGTGGTAGAATCTTATTACTGTCTAGTAGAAAGAGGAATGAGAGTAGCTTAGATAGAGGAACTATTAGATGATGGATCTTTGGCAGAAGCTAGTATTGATATACTTAGAGGGAACTTTAATATGATTAGGAATACTGCTGTGAATCATTCTAATGGTGGGCTAGGCATAACTAGCAGAAGTGGGAGACTGGACAGATAAGAGAAGATAGTACTCCCAATAAATTGAATTGAATTAAATTGAACCTAAATTCAATTTAAATCAATTTGAATTGAGGTCCAATTTGATTCAAAGTTTGATTTGAACTCTATTTTTAGAAATTTAATAACTCGATGAATACATATCCAAATTCAATGATCTTTAGCTTGTTAGATTCCTCTTATACAGAGGAATCTAACAAGCTAAAGATCATTAAATTTGGACATGTATTCGTCGAGTTATTACATTTCTAAAAATAGGATTTAAATTAGACCCTCAATTCAATTCGAATTCAATTCAATTCAATTTGAATAATCCTCAATTCAATTCGATTTGAATTGATTTAATTCATTTAGGAGCACTAAGAGAAGGTAGAGTGACTGAGTACTATTAGAGATATAGAGTACCTGAAGTAAGAGAATTGAGCAGTATTTACTCATTGGATACATAGGCTGAGAATACAGATTGATTGAATTTTTACAACTGACTATTAGGGAGTAGATGTCTGGAAGAAATTGAAGGCAATGTGGTACCCCTGGTCAGATCACTGGGGGATGGCAGAGTAAGAAATATTTGGGGAGAGTGGGAATGGGCCTGGACATTGGTGACTAAACTATATTGCTGAGATTAATTGGTGTCTATGAGCATACTAGAGAGGAGGGTGAGGAGTGGAGAATAAAGAGAGTGAGAATAAAAATTAAAGAGCTAAAGATTGCCTCAAGAGAGAAAAAGAAGTTGTAAGTTAAAGAAATAGTAGTGAGACTGAGGTAGCAGAGGCTGGAGGATGGAGAAAGACTGATAAAGTATCTTATCAGACTTCTCAGGGTATGTAAAGTATGGCAGAGATGAGAAGACATTATAGAGGAAGATAATAAAATGGTGACTGATATGTAAGATATCCTGGGGTTGCTCTAGAGATAATGGGGTAATCTGTGGAGTGAGAGGAAGGAAGGAGAGGATGGAAGAACTATTAAGGAGTACTTAGAGAAGTAGATCTTCTCAATGGTTGAGGAAATGGGAGATCTGACCCACTCTATCTAAGAGAAAGAAATCTTGAAAGTACTGATAGCTATAAAGAATGAGATAGTACTAGAAAAGAATAGTCTGCTATGAGATTTTTGGAGAAAAATAGTAGAAATTAAAAGAGTACTTAAGAAGATAAAAGAAATATATAGAGTGGTGATTAACTCAGAAAAATAGCTAGGAGGACAAGAGCTAGGACTGGTGGTGCTCTTATATAAAGTGGCTTTATTTTATTTTTATTTTTATTTTCTTTTCTTTTCTATAGGCCACAGTCCCACTATCTATAACATTGAAGGTATCCTCATACTACACTGGTAGCTTTCTCCTAACTCTACTCTATCTTACTCCCTCTATTATCCACCCCCCTACCCCTATCCTTACAAATACAATCTTCCCTCCCACCACTCATACCCTCTCCTTACTCTTGATACATATGGTCTCCACCAATTTCTGATGACAACTCCCCTGTAGGCTCCACCCTTTCTGCCACCCTAATAGCAGGTCAACTAGTAATCCCTCCTACCTTGCTTTCTTCTCTTCTTTTGACATCTATCTGCCCTCTTCAAACACCACTTATCAGTGATCTGTAAGCCTTACTCATATTACTAATGCCCACAGCCATTTATTACCAATATCCCTCAGCATTTTCTTCTTTAATATCTTCCAGTGACTAATCTCATGACTTCTGTAACACCTACTAAATCTGTCACCCACTACCTCCCAGAACTTATCTAGTACCTCAAACTCTTCTAGCCAATATTCTGGGGTCTGCACCACCCTCTCCTCCTGCTCTACTTCTTAATATTCTTCACACTCAAAGGCCCCTCCCAGGACTAGATAACTAGACCTGAAGTTCAACATCACATTTCTCCTCAGCACTCTCCAACATACCACCCAAAACTTAGAGGGTAGCCACTTCTTTATCTTCAGACCCCAGGTCTATAGTCCTCTCTAGTCCCACTCCTTTCCAATCCCCACTCACTGCCACCTCTCTGGCCAAAGGTCCTGCCCTCTATCACCTTGACTTTTCACCCCATCTTCCAAATTAAAGTTTAATGCTAGTACCCTGCCCAGCAGCAATCTATGCCATGGCCAACCCCCTCTCCCCTGCTGCTCTACCACAGTATTATTCTCCCACCTAATACTAATTCTATACATCCCCTCAGCCACCCCCCACCAGAACTCCCTATATCTGAGCCTTCTACTTCCTCCTTCTTTCACCAATATTGAAAGGTCTCCAGAAGACCCCCAGAGGGCATATCTTACCTCTCATATCTTCTATATCAGTAGGACCCATCCACCCCCTTTCAGCATTGCTGCTCTCTTCAACTACTAGACATGAAGGTAGTATAGATGTTTTGAGAAATCCACCAGGCCCAGGCCCCCCTCTCTCCACCAGTATCACCAAGACCTCCCACTTAATCTGACTTTGGTGGCCTGCCCAAATCCACTCTCTTGCCAGCTTCAGTAGTCTCTTGACCATCCATGCTGGAAAGTCCAAATAGTATACCAAATACTACAGCTTCAGTATCTAGTAAATATTCAAAATAGTCACTCTACCAGAGAGAGATATTTTGCCCTCCCCAGCTCCTCAGTACATCTCCCCACACTCCCACCTTAGCCTTCCACTAAGTCTTGGACAGGACTGACTCATACACTGAGAGAAAGATCCCCAAGTACTGTACTGCCTCTTTAAGGGGGATAATTGTTCCAATAATATCCCCTCCAACTAATCCATTCCCCAATACCATCATTTCACACTTGTGCTAGTTCAGCTTCTGTCCAGAGCACTATTTATACTATTCTACAGTCTCTTTAAGCTCTGCCACATCTGCAATAGTACCCAGACCCACCATTATATTATCTGCAAAGGCCCCCACTTTCCAGTTCATGCCTAGCATAGTCAGTCCTTCAACTCTTCTTCTGATTCTATCCAGCAATGGCTCTAAGGACAGAGCATATAAAATGAGTAACAGGGGGTCTCTCTGGGGAATCTCCTGTCCAAGGAAAAAGGCCACTCCCCTGTATCTATTCACTGTGATTGCTGTCTGACTACCCTCTAGAAGGCAGACAATTGTATTCCCCAGCTCCTCCAGTATCTCAATTCTCACCAGTACTTTCTCCAGCCAGACTCACTATACTCTGTTGTAAGCTTTCTCTTGATTCAAGAAAACCAGCCTATCATCTACCCTGACAGCCCTTGCCTCTTCAATAACCTCATACACTCAAGCTGTGCCATCCTTAATCAATCTTCTCCCAACAAAGCCTCACTGCTCCTCACCTAGGACCTGCTGTACTACTACTTATAGTCTTGCCACCAGCATCTTTGTGACCAGCTTTCTGTCCATATCTAGGAGCATGATCAGTTGCCAATTCTTCCAGTCCTTCCTCTGTCTCTTATTCTTATAAAGAAGTACCACTAGTGCTCCCAAATGAATCGAATTAATTTGAATCAAATCAAATTAAGGGTTATTCGAATTGAATCAAATTAGGGATTTTTCAATTTAAATTGAGTTCAAATCAAATCAAATTCAAATCGAATTGAGGTCTGATTCAAAACCTATTTTAGAAATGTAATAACTCGACAAATATACATCCAAATTTAATGATCTTTAGCTTGTTAGATTTCCCTATATAAGAAGAATCTAACAAGCTAAAGATTATTGAATTTGGATGTATATTTGTCAAGTTATTCAATTTCTAAAAATAGAGTTTGAATCAGACTTTGAATCGAATTGGACCTCAATTCAAATTGATTCGAATTGAATTGGGCCTCAATTCAATCTGAAGTTTTTGAATTGAATTGAATTTAAGTCCAATTCAATTCAATTTGATTTGTCGGAAATACTAAATGCCACCAATCTCAGCTTCTGACTACCCAGCCAAGATCCTGACTCAATCACCTCATCACACATAT
This sequence comes from Jimgerdemannia lactiflua, assembly GCA_003951145.1. NCBI lineage: Eukaryota > Fungi > Mucoromycota > Endogonomycetes > Endogonales > Endogonaceae > Jimgerdemannia > Jimgerdemannia lactiflua. The sequence goes on along the minus strand of RQIL01018720.1, from coordinate 4,356 downwards.
CTCTCATCTTCTGGTGCACCTCCTCCACCTTCACCATCTTCTTCCAGAAGTCTCATGGCAGCCCATCCTCTCCAGGAGCAGTCCCTGACTTAGTAGCTACTAGGATATATAGAATCTCCTCCTCTCTCACTGGTCTCATCAGATCCCCAAGCTCCTCCACCTCTGGGGGGCACCAGTTCTTCAAATATTTCACAATGGCCTCACTATCTACACCTCCTTCCTCCTTACTTCACAACTTCCCCCAATGACTCTTAAGCTCCCCTGGACCCTAATTACCAAGTAACTATCTCTTCTGATTATCTCCTCTTATCTCTGCTTTACTCTCCTCACTCTCAATAATTTAGAGAGGTACTTAATCAGCCTTCCTCCTTCCTCTAACTCCTGCCACCTAAGCTTTGCCACCATGTCTCACACTTGGCTCTCCTTCTCCATCCTCCCTACCCTCTTCAGCTTCTCAATTTCCATTCTTACCCATACTATTCTCTAGTCTTTCTCTTTCTCATTCCTGCTCCTCTTCAAATCTGACTACTGCCCTAACAGCTATTCTATCTTACTGGATGCCCATACTCTTTTTCTCTATTGGAGCCTTCCTTTCTGCCTCTCAGCTTCACCCCAATACATATTAGCTGCTTTTTTCAATTTCACCCATTAGAGACTCACTGAGGCCCTCTCTTTTCTTCATCTGGTGATACTAGCCACCACCTCTCTCTCCCACTTCCCCCACAGATCCCCATCCTTCAGCAGAGTACAATTAAGCCACTAATGTCCAGGCCCCTCCTCACTTCCTCCAAAATTCCCTTGCCCCATCACTTCTCAGTGGTCTGATCAGAGATACCAGACTATACTAAGTTTCTGCTAAACATTCTCTCCCCAGCAGTCCACTGAGAGCACTCAGTAAATTCTCATCCCTAGTCTATCAATCCAATATGTGAAAACCTTATCTGCTCCCCACCTTGCCCTCCCTACATCTCCCAGAGAACTCAGTCTCTCAATTTCCTCCTACCTTCCTAGCCCATCACTGTGGCTAACTACTCCTGCTCTCCTATCTGACTGATTCACAGCAGCATCTCATACCATATTGAAATCCTCACCCAGGATGTCCACTCCAGCTTCCATCAGTGACCTATTCTCCAGCAGCCCTTCCAACTAGTCTATCCTCTCTCCCCTGACCACTAGACAGTAGTATGAGTCAATCACTATTGGGCCCCACCCTGGTCTCCTCCACATTCCCTATATAAGACATTTGCCCCAACCCCCAATATCCACTAATTCTCCTTTACCTTTTCAAATTAAGATCCCAACCCTTCCATGCTATTTTGCTGTACCTCTTCATTTCTTAGTCCAATTCAGCCTGTCCACCTCCTTCTCACATCTCACATCCTATAGAAGAAATAGATCAGCTTCTGAGCTCTATAGCCATTCAAACAAATTCTGTTATCACCCCCCCACCCCCCATAATTTATTGATATTCAGAGATAAAATATTTGTTATACTGTTCATAGGAAATAATGTTTATAGATAGCATAACTTTCTCAGCCCTTTCAGTTTTCTAGCTCAATGTCTATCCTAGACAGGTCTAATAGCCACTCAGCCTCTATCTTGTCCTCCTCAATATTTTTTCTTTTCATTGCAGCCACCATCTTCTAAACATCCTCAATATCTTTCTCCTCTGCTTCTTCCCTATAGTCCTCACAGACTGACTGCCACAATTCAGCTCCATCCTTCTCTACCCAATAGTCTTCAACAATTCTCTTCACTATCTCTCTCAACTCTACTTCCCTCCTTGTATCCACCTCATACTCTTCCTCTACCAGCAGTATTGCCATCATCTCTATCAACAGCTTGTCCACTACTCCCCCTTTTGCCATGATATATCTCTACTCTGCCTACTCCAGGACATGAAAGTCCACCTCTGCAAGCTCATCTGCTACCAGATCATTGAGTGTAGCCAGTAATTATCCTACCCCTCTAATACAACCAATACCTGGGGTCACAGACCTCTTGCTCTCCCTGGCCCTCCTAACATCCTCATCCTCCTCTCCTTCAGCTGCTCCAGATTGCTCTCTCTCCACTCTAACTACCAACCCTCCATATGTGATATCTGGAACTCCAAAGCTCACTTGCTGTGTCTCTTTCATTGCCACATCCTCCCTCTCAGTCTCTTCCACTAGAATACTAATCAAGGTCTCTCCCATTCCAGCCTAGTCTCCCTTCTCCTTATCCAAATCAAAGAAGGACCCAGATTCATCTTCACCATTGATCTTCTTCTGCCAGAGAGCATATTGCAACATCTCAAGACCTTTAGTGAATCTTGATGGAAGCACCAACCCTGTACCTGTCTTCTTCTTAAAGCTCACTAGTAGATCCTTTTACAACTTCCTCCCCTGCTCCCTCTTTCATGCTTTCTTATCAACTCACACCTTTTTGCCATCTATCTCCTCCATTACCATCACATCTTCAAAGACCTCTCAGGCCTTCACCCAATGCTTCACAGCTCCTTCTAGCTCCTATAATGCCATTAGTAAATCTTCTTCCTCCTCTTTAGTCTCCCTCATTCTCAATACCTTGCACTCAACTGGGCCCCACTTCAAGGCCCTCAGCCAGTCACACACCTTCTCCATCACCTCTCTCCCAGTGACTCTCAGTCTCACCTCCATATCTCCTATTCTGAATGTTATCCCCTCTCATATCTGGAATCCAATATCGACAACATCCCCATACTCCTTCATCACCTCACTGACCCTGCCCCTTATCTCCTCCACTGAAACTATAGGGATCCTCTTAACCACTAAGTGCACTACCCTAGAGTCCTAGTGTAAGCATCTCAACATTGGAACCACTACCTCACCTACTGTGATCCCCTTCAACAGAGCCTCTACCAGATATTTCTCCTCTACAAATCCAACCTCAACTCCCTCTAGCTTCTTCAGAAACTTCACTGATGCTACATCCATCAGTTGCTTCCTCAGCAGCCCCAAAACTATTTTTGCTATCACTGCCAGGCCCCAGAAGCTCACTGTGACTGCAAATTCCCAGATCAACTTCTTGAGCAATAGTACTACCACTAGGCCCATTACACTATCTGATAGATCATCCTTGCATACCAATCCTGATCCCCTCTGACTCTTCTTACTACTATCAGCAGTCACATCTGGATTTTTTTCAGATTGGCCATCACACCACCATCAGTAATCTCAGTCACTATGCTAGTCATATCTCTCCCAATCCCCCCCTTTTCTCTTCCAGAGAGCACTCCTCCAGTACTTCCAGACTTTCCCTTCTCCTTCCTCACTGTCTTCTATTCCTCAGTCCTCTTTTCCCCACTGCCATTCTTAACTACTGCTATGAAGCTTATTGCTTCTCTATCTCTAGCCTTCTTGCTCATCTCCTACCCCCCTCCTATTGCTCCACCTATTGATGTTTCAAAAAACCCCTATCCCAAACCTATCTCTCTCTTACCATACTGCCACTTAAAGGCCAGCCTATCTCCTATACCAGTACACTTGCCAGAACCTTACTTGGTCACTATTGCCTTAAGAGTTTTCTCTAAGAAATGACATAAAGTATATCAAAAAGTATGTATGGAATTTGTGTAATATGAAAGTTACCAGAGAGAGATAACAGTGTGGCTTTATTGGCAGGAGGCTGATCAGAGATAGTATAATATGGGTATATAGTATCATTGAAAAGGCAAGGGTTGCAGAGATGGATAGAAGGCTGGTTTTTCTGTATCAAGAGAAAACATATAATAGGGTACACTGGATATAGTTGGGTAAGATCTTAGCAAGAATTGGAATCCTAGAGAGACTAAGTGTGAGGAGTATGAAGAGGTTAGGCAGATAGAAGGAGTAGTACAGATCTCTAAGCATTAGTTAGAAGAGTGTGAGATAATGACAGACTTTTGGAGTAAGGTGGGGCAGTACCTGGGTGGCAAAAGTAGAGGGTAAGGGTGAGGGTGAAAGAGATAGGATGTACTTAGAGTAAGAGTACTTGGTGTGGTAGGCAATGAGTGGCTCACTCTGGAGTAAGTCTTTGTAGTATAGATAGGGATGATAAGTCATTAGTTGGTGGTATTTGAGGAAGATAGGAAGATGATCTCAGAGAAGAAGATAGTGAGATAATAGTAGTTAATAAAAAATATACTAGTAGGCTGATAGAGGGGATGAGGCTATAGAGAGAGGTACTATAGGGGCAGAGTATAGGTGATTAGTAATGAGATAGTATTTGAAAAAGTAGGAGTAAGAGAACATATAAGTAAGAAAGTAGACTAGAGAAGAGAGAGCTAGAGCTATCAATATGGTATGAGGATAATTGGAATATATAGATAGTGGTTAGATAATAAATGAGACTATGGTC
>RQIL01018709.1:0-10308 GCA_003951145.1 Jimgerdemannia lactiflua | reverse complement strand
AAAAACTCCCAGAAAACCACTGTGGACCTTGACCATTGCTTCACAGCTGTCTGCTCAGAGTTTGGTGCCTCCCCACCTTGCAAAGTCAATCTGTAGGACTGTCCTTGCTGCCTTCAATACTTTGCAGATATCTGCTTTAGTGGCCTCTCCCTCATAGATAGGGAGATCCCTGATAGAGACAGAGACAATAGATTCATCTCTTCCAAAACACCGTACTAGAGGAAGCTTCACTCCTGAGTGCAGGAGCCCCTTGTCAATAGCAGCAGCTGCAGCCATATCAGTTACAAAGGCCACTTCCATTACTAAGTTGCTGGCCACAAAGTTGACTGCTTCAGCCTCGGGAAGCTGAGAGGACACCAGTCCTATGGCATCACTCACTAAGAGGTGCAGTCCTTTAATGGAGACTGTAAAAGCATTTGCAGAGCCAGACTTATAAAAGTATGGGCAGACTAGGTATTGTGCTGGCTTGAAGAAAGACTCAGGAGTTGTACTTGTAATATTTTAGTGTAGTTTATTTCTTTTTTCTTGTCTTTCTAGTACTTTCCGTAACCTTCCAGCACTTTCTGAATGATTAGAAATTCTTTCTTGGCACTAAGCCACAGCTAGAACATTCCAGTCACATCTATTCTAGTCTTAGCTAGTCACAGAACTTCATGGAATATTGCAGATCTTTATTTGTCATCATTTGTTATCTTTGCTGAGAACTTTCCTCTTGACATTTCCATTGATTTCTTAGATACTTCTGGATCCTTCTTTCAGATCTTGTATAAATATCCTCTCTGTTCTCTCGAATAAAGCTCAGAATATTTTCTCCCAGAAACCACAAGATCTCCTGAACTCCTAGTAACTCTTCGAGCTACTTTGAACCTCTAGAATTTAGTCACTTCCTCATTTAAGAAACCAGAATCATTATACTTGGTAGCAGCGGTTAAGTTAAACCTTGCCTAAACAAGAAACCTCTCAAAGAAATCCTTCAAGAACTACTTGAACACCATGGATGCTGATAACTGGGGCAATACTCCTTACAATAACTATGTCCCACAGAACATACCCTATATTCAGCAAGAAGAAGAGGAGGAACAGCCAATTCTAACTCAGTCATCTGGGAAACTAGAAAGCCTCTTGCACGCCACACTGGCTCAAATTTCCCAACTTTAAGAATACCTAAACAAGAAGGAGGGCAAAGCTCCTGCATCTTAATCTGCACCCACAATGGTATCTCCGACAGCAGTCACCATCAAGCCTCAGAAGCCTGATACCTTTGATGACCAAAGAGAAGGACTGTCTACTGATGCTTGGCTTTTCCAATTAGAGCAGTATGGAGAACTGACCAATTTGGATGATGCAGTACTAGTCCAATTTGCCACCACACTCCTCCAAGGGAATGCTGCAATCTGGTGGTGAAATTATGTCCAGAATACAAGATTCTCTGGCCAAATCAAGGTCTGGGGTGAATTCTCAGATGCCATTCAAGGCCAATTTAAGCCTGTCAATAGCACCAAGATTGCGTGAGACTGCCTGGCAAATGTCAAACAACTCAAGTCTGTGCAAGCATACAATGTACAATTCCTATCAATCCTACTGGAGCTACCTCATGTCACTGAAGATGAGAAGGTTGACAAGTACATCTGAGGTCTCAAAGGACAAACTCAAGTTTGTGTTGAACTAAAAAAACCCAAAGACCTAGACATGGTAATGAAAATTGCTGATAGGTTTGATGTCATCACTTATGGCAACCACTTCAAGCAGAAGAGACTGCCATTCAGCAACAACCACAGAAGGGAGGAAACCAAAGTCAGAACTGTTGGACCTGCCCCCATGGATCTAGACACCATTGACAAGAACAAGAAGAACAAGCTGACACCTGAGGAAAAGGAGTGCCTCAAGAAGGCTGGAGCCTACTTCTTTTGCTGACAGCCTGGCCATGTTGCCACCAAATGTCCCAAGAAGACTGCTGAAACCAAGAGGATCCTGGTCCTGTCCAAAGATACTTAAGGTCATCAAGTCAAAAAAGAAGTTATACTCAATTTCATATGAGTCAACCCCAAGGCTCAGATCCCTCAAGCATAGTCAGAAAGAGCCATTGGTCTGGACCTTCAGTCAGTATAATAAGTCACTATTCCTGCCCATGAGAGAAGACTCATTCCAACTGGCCTTGCAGTCGAAATACCCAAGGAACATTATGCAAGAATTGCACCAAGATCTGGTCTCAGTATCAAGCACTCACTGGATGTCAGTGCTGGAGTCATTGACCCTGACTTCCGAGAAGAAATGCAAGTCCTACTAGTCAACCACAAGGACCAACCTTACACTGCCAATGAAGGTGACAGAATCACACAGCTCATCCTGGAGCAAGCTACCCTACCTACTGTCAAGAAAGTCACCAAGTTGTCTCCAACCAAGTGAGATCAGAAAGGCTTTTGCAGCACTGATCAAGTTGCTAGCATAGCTGAGAACTGAACCAACTCAATGCTCATCTTCAAAGGTCTAGTCAAAGGTCAAGAACTAGATGTTCTCATAGACAGCAGAGCTGTTGGGAACTTCATCAATAAGAACCTCATTGATAAGCTCAAGATTCTCACCAAGCCAGCTGGCAAGAATGGTGGAGTTGTCACTGCTGATGGCACCATTCTACCAATCGACTCAATTGCCGCCAAGCTTCCCCTGAAGATTCAGAAGTATTGAGAATGTCTAGATTTTGAAGTAGCACCCCTAAGAGACCATGACATGATCCTAGGCAAGCCCTGCTTACACGACACAACCCACATATTGATTAGACCAAGAATGAGGTTCCCCTGATTCAAGATGGAGTCAACATTACAATCAAGCCAGACAAGACTCAGATGAGAACCCCAATTGCCACTCTTTTGGCAATCCAGTTCAAGAAGACTCTCAAGAAAGCTACCTGTGCCTTTGTTGCATTAATCTGACCCAAGAAAGAAGACAAGAAACTATCAATCAGTGAAAGTGTCAAGCTACTGCTGAACAAGTACAAGGATGTCTTCCCAGACAAACTACCTGGTCTACCACCTTCAAGAGACCATGACCACGAAATCAAGTTGGTACCTGATGCAGCCATACCCAAGAAGAAGATGTACCACATGTCACCACTTGAAATTGAAGCAGTCAAGAAGAAACTTAATGAACTCATTGAGCGAGGAGCCATTCAGCCAAGCAAGTCACCCTTTGGCTCCCCAGTCCTATTTGTCAAGAAGAAGAATGATACCTTGTGAATGTGCATAGACTACCGCACACTCAACAAGATTACTGTCAAGAATCATTACTCTCTGCCACTCATCGATTAAATCTTTGATGCTCTCAAGAATGCCAAGTACTTCACAAAGATTGATCTCACCTCTGGGTATCACTAAATTCAAATCAAGCCAGAAGACATACCCAAGACTGCCTTTATGACACTCTTTGGACTTTATGAATTTCTAGTTATGGCCTTTGGTCTCACCAATGTGCCAGCAACCTTTCAAGACCTCATGCAGACTGTCTTCAAGGATCAGCTCTATATCTTTGTACTTGTGTACATTGATGACATTCTGATCTTCAGTGGCACTGAAGAAGAACATCTCAAGCACCTTGAACAAGTCCTCAAGATCCTGTATGAACACAAGCTTTATGCAAAGCTCAAGAAATGTGAATTCTTCAAGGATCAAGTCAAATACCTTGGACACATTGTATCAGCCAAAGGAAATCAAGTAGACCCAAGGAAGATACAAGCCATTGAACAGTGGCCTGTACCAGCAAGTCTCACTGAACTTAGGTCCTTCCTTGGTCTGGCTGAATACTACTGCTAATTTGTCAAGAACTTCTCTGGCATAGCAGAATCTTTGACAAATCTTCTGCAAAAGCAACCCAACTCTGACCTCTATATTCTCTACATCTGGGACACCTTCTGTCAACAAGCCTTTCAAGAACTCAAGAACCACCTAACCCATGCACCTGTCCTTAGAAACATGGACCCAAACTTGAAGTTCACTGTCTCTACTAATGCATCCAACTTCACAATTGGTGCAGTCATCTCTCAAGATGATGGACAAGGACACAGACACATTGCATTCAAGTCAAAGAAACTGTCCCCTGCAGAACAAAAGCTAGCCACTCATGAAAAAGAACTCCTGGCAATCATCCATGCCTACTGACATCTCCCTTTCAAATGAATAGTGGACAACACCCAAACAACCCTCAGGGTTACTACGCACTTTGGTGTTGTCTTGTTTCCATTACAAGAAAAACATTTTCTACGAGACATAGACTCTACACTTGCCAAACAGTTCGCGAACGAAGCTATCCCACTCGTGATTTACAAGGCTATTCAGGTAGATATTTCTGTTGGGCGATATGTTGGCACATGTGGATTGAGAGTTCAGGCCATGAGCATATTTGAACGTTCAAGTTTTGATGTTGATTACACAGAGATGCTACATTAGCCTCAAAAATGACGGTGATGGAAAACGCGACATTCTGGACGCCATCGACGAACTCGAACGAGCCATCCTTGGAGGATCCAGAATACGCGGTGCGATCGAACATTGCTTCTCGGAAAACATGGCCATCGAGAATGGGTTACCCTATCTCGAACACCATACGTTGCCATTGTGCAAGGATATTCTCGACTCGATTGGGAAGGATTTACCTATCAATAAGAATAAGGGCCCCGTATTCTATTTACTTGCCGCTGTGCTCATTATAGGTGGATTTGTTGTCGGTGGAGCAGTAGGCGCAGCTGTAGGAGAATTCACAGTAGGAACCAGTGCAGCCATTGGAGTTGACCTCGGTTTCCTTGGTGCTTTGGGTTTGGACCAAAAATGGCATCAGTTACTTTACAAGAATGAGCGCGCTTATCGCTTGCTCGTGGAAACGCTTCTCGGACAATTGAAATCGAACGATTCGACGTCAAGCATGAATATCCCTTTGGATGCTCCGTATCTCTTCGAGGAGGCCCTTGCATCGAAATGGAGATCACTTGGATACGACACTATGGACGTTGATAGCATAGTCGCAAAGGGACCTTTTCGCGTCGAAGAAAACGATCTGTACCACAATGCAAGACCTGATTCAATCAAAACTGCAGTTCAGCGAATTCAGTGGATCAACCTGTTGCATAAAATCCGCAAGAAGATGATTTCGAACGCCTTTGTTTCTGCCATCGGCCCTCAGAATGCAGGGAAAACAACAGCATTGACGAAAATGTTTCCTGGATTATGGGATTTACCTAACGCGAAAACAATCGGAATCGGGCTTGGATCACACACTCGCCATATCACCACCTATGAATTTGACAACCTCACAATCGTCGACTTTCCGGGATTCAACACGATCAACGAGTCCGACACATCCGGCCCAGATACTTCTCTTTCGCTGACGCTTCGTGACGCCATGACAAAGAGCTGCGCCTTGGCGTCCGTGATCTTGTGTTTTTTCCCATTTGACGGAAGTGCAACAACGGGATTAAGTGAATTGATTAATGCCGTCAGGCATCATATTGGACAAGTCCCGATTATCGTTTGCATGAACAAGGCACGTATGAGCAAGACCGATTTATGAAGCTCAGCTTTCAGTTTCTCATTTTGCTATTGCTATTTGCATTGGGTTTTCAGGCCTGCCGAGTAATGGATGCTTCAGATGGTCTCACTAACACTGAAAAGACTGATAAGTGGCGCAAAAGGCTAATGGCTCAGCTTGGGCTCAGTGTCGAAGTATGTTCGGAACTCACTTTTCGTTTTGCTGAATTTTTGTTCTGTGACGAATTGCAATAGGATTTACACATGACGTTTGCTTTTGCAGGAACAAAGTGGTATTCGCCTTGAATTCACAGACTTTGAATCCGAGAATGCCGACGCGGCAAGCCGTGGTATTCTGGACGCCATGATGGTAAGAGATATCGTTGTTGGTGAGATTGAGAAGAAGTTGTTGGTAGTGGACAAGGCCGAGGTCGAGAAGATGTTGAAGAAGGCAACCAGCCGAACCAAGTAAGTTTATGTTCATTTTATATGGAGTTCAGTTTGCGGCATCAAGTGCTTGAGTTCTCATGCAGATGGTTGCGTTTCCCCAGGGCTGAATGATCACATGATCGCATGGTGCGTTGCATGTGCCTGAAGTCCCTTGCTGTACGTTATAAACAGTTTGCCAATTAGCTGATCGTCATTGACGTGTATATTTTGTCTTTTGTGTATTTGTAACGACGGTTCCTCTTTTGCGATTTGTAACGATGCTGCGAACATTTTGAAATAAATTATGTCTATTACCTGTTGCCTGTTGCCTGTTGTATTTTATTTTATTTTTTGGCCGTCGTTGGATCGGATCCGGGGATGGAAACCGTAAAAGATTTGCGCCACCCCCACTGGCACAAACAATCGAGTTCCCACCAGAATTTACCATCACCCACGAGCTCCAATGGTGCGAATGAGTTGGGATAAGCGACCCCCCATCGTCTCGCGAAAAGACCTGATCGTGTTACAACGACTTTCATCCATCCACACTTCACTTGACGAACCCCTCCATAGACCCCCAGCAGCGTCGCGTTTGGCATCCGCGCGTCGCGTGACCCGTGTTCGCAAAGGGCGCGGTTCAACGTCTATATTTAGTCTGGTTTTCATCTCTAATTGGGGTAGATGGCTGGACGGCTTGGATCATCGCGACAAATAGCTGCTGCTCCGCACCGGCCATCTGGTCTTTCAACGTTGTTTCCAAGCTTGATAGATGATCGTATAACATGTCCGATTTCTTCTTCTTCTTGGGTATCGTCCCTGCGGAGTGTCGAGCAAGTTCCCTAATGGAAATGGAACGCCAGAGGCCTCCGTCTTTTGCTTCCTTTGTTTCTCGAGTTCCAGGGTTTAATGCGATCGTCTTCTGCGGTCCGTGTGGACCGGGGTCGAACTTGGCAATGAGCTGCTGGAATTGGTGACTGCCTGGTAATAGCAGAGCGGAGGGGCTATTTGCATCATAAAACTACGTCACATAATTACATGACATACTTGGCGTACACATGTACTTAAATGTATGACGCAGGTACAAAAGTACTCAATGTACGGTACCAGGGTTTGTGATGACTGATCACACTTCGATAAAAATAGCAGCATTGAGTCAACTTCAAAATAAAACGGACAGTAAATGGATACGATCGCGGACAACCTCAACGTGGTGATATTTCCATTTTTATTCAAAGGCTTTATTTATATACAATCGGCGCCGGAAAATATTATTAGAATACCGAATATCATAAATGCATAAATGAGCCTGGGGCTATGCAAGATATCACTACCGTCGCTCGAAGTTATATCACCCATTGCATTTCCTACGTCTCTCTTTTAGAACACCGGTCTCTCCTTACATTTAAACAACTTCGGATAGTGAGGCGTATTCAAACTGTGGCAACTGTCCCCACTCTCCAAACACCGAGCGACATTCTCGCCCGTCTTGGCGCCCTCTATCCAAGCTCCATGGGCAAAACCAAAGTAATCGGCTGAGTTGGCCTCCCCCGAGAACCAGAGCCTGCCCAATGGAGCGCGCAGGTTGCTGTGCTCTTCAAAAGTCTCACCCGCCGGCCAGTTGCTGTAAGAGCCACGGAAGAGGGGGTTTTTGATCCACCGTGGGACGAGGATAGATGTGGGGTTCGGAATATCATGGCCAAACATGGAGCGTAGGACGACCATGATCTCAGCCTGGGTAGCTTCGTCGCTCTGTATTGAGTGGAATGATTCCAAGACGAATGAGAGGGATCATCAATGAGTAGAATGTTAAAGACATAAACGGAGACTCGAGGAAGGGGTGCTTCCAGGATTTACCTGGAGCTCGATACGCTTGCTCTCGGCATCGGTGACGGTAACAATGAGGATGTTGGTCTTGGTATTCTTGGGGAAATAGCCCTTTGTGGATGTGAAAAGCAAATTCAATTGGGATACGGCAAGAGGACACAGGTTGATGAGAGCCAGGAGGATTTGACATACCGGCGCGTTAAGATTTTGCCAAACAGGGTAATAGCCACGTCGAGTCGGATCGGCATAGAGGAAATACTGTAGAGTTTAAATGACAATAAATTAAAAATGGTTCACTTCTTCAAGGAAACCAACGTAGTAATAGTATTGAGAATGGAGGCCATACCTGAGGTTCGCCCCAGAATTGATGGTCAAAGTTTAAAAAGATCTTGGTATATGTCGCCATGTGGAACTGGAAGATCGCTTGGCGTTTCCAGTCCGGGAAAGGGGGATAAAACTTGACGTCTCCGTGTTGAAGAACACCAACGCTGGACGGCGATAAAAAATAAACAAAATAAAAATGACAATTTTGAAAGCTTCAGAAAAGCAGCTAGCCATTCTCCGTTTTTGTCATTGCCAAAGATAAACGAAATGCTTACGAAAAGGTGGATATGGCATAATCCGCGACGATTACATCGCCCTTGTTCGTGAAGACTTGTACCCCGTAATCGCTGTAGACGACCTTCTCGACGATCGTATTGAGATGCAGACGCGAGTCATTTTTCTTGAGGAAAAGTGCAGCCGCAGCCTCGGGAATCAATTTATAACCTCTGTGTTGGATTGGATGCAATGAAGGAAGGCATGTGTGACGAAAGCTAGAAATCTTTGCTCTCCAAAACATAGACAACAGGATGTACCTTTGATCGACGACAAAGTTATTATCTGGGCTGAAAGCGGTGGTGGCATTGTAGGAAATAGAGGACCAGAGGTGGGAGGAAATCTCGGCGGCTGTAGGTGAAAGCGGACGAAGGGTGAATCATCATCACGTGTGCGTAAAAGATTTAAATAAACGTCGTCTTTATATAGGTTGCTTACGTTCAGCCTCCTCCCAATCGAAGCTCCAGTACTCTATGACCTCTTTGGCAGGCGTATCGGGAAACCACCCGACCATTGAGAACCCTGTACGCGCCGAGATGTCAAGTCGATTATGGGCTTGATTCTTGCCTATTGTATACACAAGACCGGATTTTGTTGTTAATACAAGTTTAAATTGAAATATTCCGCACAGACAACTGCACCCTTACCTGCCAACGCTAAATAAGCGGTATATGCTTCTTCGAATGCGTCCGATTCTTTTGAGAAGTCAGCCTCGCCATTTTCGTTGTAGTAGGCGATATCGGAGTAGTTTGCGAAGACGGATTTTAAGCCAGCCTGCTGTGCCATCACCCAGATCGGGTTCTTCCCGAGGCCTTGAATCTGCGCGAGAAATACGATAAGCAAGGTGATCTTTGATCCCAATGTCGTTTCCGCCGAGTACGTACCCAGTTTGCGCCCAGTTCGACGCGTATACCCGCGAAGGGGACATCGTGGAGGCGACCACCGATCGCATCTTGGGCATCAACAATAACGATGTCTGTGATTTTGTGGTGGTGGGCTAGGGTCTTGGCAGCGGAGATTCCGGACAAACCGGCACCAAGGATAGCAACTTTGGTGCGAATGGTCTTGGCCAGCACAACGGTAGAGCCCAGGAGGAGGCAGGTGGCTATGGAGACGCGCATAATTAAGTTTGGTGGTTCGTTGGGGGTTAGGGGTTCGTTGGGAGCAAGGTCCCTTTTTAAACACCAAAGAGGATGTTCTGGTCGTTGACAGTCGCGTCTGCTCCGAGAGGCACAGCCACGCACGTGCCAGTGGTATTTTCGGATCTGTGCCGAGCGGTCAGCGAAGCCGTGTGAGTTGGATGACCATAGCCATACCGACAGACCAACAGCGAAAACCCCATTACATGACTTCCGTCATTTAGTAACGAATATAATGAGTGCATCCATACACCACCAACAAATATCCACAATGATTTGGAACTGCTTAGTCGACACACCCCTACGGTTGGTGCTGCTATTACCAAAATTTGATACTCATGTCCAGATCCACATCTTCCCTACTTTGAAATCAATCAAGTGCTAGTGCTTGCGCTTACTCAACAATCGAAGCAAACCACAATACTTATATATAGTCGTTATGCGAATGGAAATGCTGCAGAAACCTTTCCCTTCTAAACTTTTTGAGAAAGATTACCAACCAAAAGTAGACATTCTCGTAATTGCGAGCACACGACTCCCATGCTGGTAACATACATATATTGTATGGAAATATTTGTTTCATTGATGTAATAATGTTTATAGCCTCCTATCTTGGAGAAAAAATACTTGTCGGCAAGAAGTTAAAACATGCATTTTAAGATAAAAGTAAAAGATGTGATTTGTAGAGTTATACTGTATTCCGGGAGGTCGTTATATATGATAGAGCATAAAAATGAAGCAACTAATAATCGGATCTTTTTTAAAATAATGATTTTTTTTTTTTTTTTTTTTTTTTTTTTTTTTTT
>RQIL01018698.1:0-10308 GCA_003951145.1 Jimgerdemannia lactiflua | reverse complement strand
TATATATTTAAAGTTAGAAATTAACTTTAAGTTATATTTATTTATTAAAGAGAAGAATTGATTTTAATAAACTTACTATAATAATATCAGAATTTAAAGTCTGGTGATATCTTTGAGTGTGAGGAGTATTGAGAGTTAGGTAGGAGGGAGAGGTAGTATAGACTTTAGAATATTGACTAAGAGAGTATAAAGTTTTTAGTAGTTTTTAAAAAAAGATTGAGAGTTGTTTTGAGAGAGACTGTAGTGGGTATAGGATTAATCACTAAGAGATATTAAAGAGACAGATGTTTGGGAAAATTAAAGATGAGTGACTTATCTTAGGGTGAGTCCTTGCCATCTAGGTTGAATTGATAGGTCACTAATAGACAGTATTTGAAAATAGTCAGAAGATGATAAAGAAAGAGATGATAAAATAGAAAGGACTAATATTGGATGTTTTGTCTAGATAGCAGAGAGAGTGAGGCCTTGGAGGGGGTTGTCAAAAAAATTGATAGAGACTATTTCTAATAAAAGTTGAGAGAGCATTAAGATTATCAGTTCTAAAGTAATATTTAAGGGAGTTAAGTTATAGAGTAAATAAGTATTAGAGTAAGTTACTGGTATAGTATAAGAATACTTTAAATATTATACCTTCTTCCATTACTACTTATGTTACACACATTTCATATACTTTTTGAATAGTTTATTGAAGAAAGTAAATAATAATATAATAGCAATTCAATCTCTTAGTTGGTGTACTGGTTCTAGTACTGGTGTGGTATTCAGATGGCAATAAGGAACAGAAGAGTATGGTCTGGGAATTGGGTCCTTCAGGAAGACATCTGGTGAAGGTGGTAGAAGAGAAGAATAAGAAGCTGAGGAGAAAGAGAATAGAAGAGGACCGGTAAGTTTTATAGTAGCTATAAAGAATAGTACTGAAGAAGGAGGTCAGGATGGATGGCAGCAGATTGGAAGAGAGAGTGGGAAACTAAGTAAGAGTGGTGGGGCTAGGCCTGGTGTAGGGGTGAAGAAAGGTAGTAAGATTGGTGCTGGCAGGAGTGGGGGAACTATTGATAATAGTATAATTAAGATCTGGAGAAAAAAAAAGATATGACTACTGATCAAACCAAGGGGGCAGCTGAGGGATCAAAAATGATACACTAGAGCAATCTAGCAGATAGTATAATGGGGCTAGTAGTGACACCATTACTTAAGAAATCCATTTTGGAATTTGCTATCCTGCTGAGCTTCTAGAAGCTAGTAGTGATATCTAGAATAGTATTGATGCTACTGAGCAAGCAGCTGAGTAAGGTGACCTCTATGAGTTTTTGAAAGAACTTGAAGAAGTCAAAGTAGGATTTATTAAGAAGAAGTATATGATGGCAGCAGTGGCTAAAGGAGTGCAAGTTGGTAAGATCACAGTCTTGATGGTACAGTATCTACAATGAGATTCTAGAGTAATATATCTGGTGATTAAGGAGGTTCCAACTATATCAATGAAGAAGACAAATAACAGGATTTGAAAGGTGATAAGAGAGTATAATAAAGTTATAGATATTAGTTTTCAGTTTTGAGAAGAGATAACTTTCTATATTAGAAATGTGGAGGTATATATAAGAGTGACTGTAAAGAAGGCAATGGGTAAAGGCAGTGACTGGTCTAGGTTACTAAAGTTGAACCTCTTTAAGTACAAGATATCTAGGATTGAGAGCATAAAGAAGGAGAAGAAGGATCTACTGATAGTACTCTGGGAGCTGGACAGAGTAGTAGAGCAGAGAGAAAGGCTACTATATTTGTAGAGGTCAATAGTAAGAAGATTTTGGTGAATAAGAAGATCTGGGAAAGAGTACAGAGGAGAAAGTGATAGAAGGAACTCCTTGTGAGACTCAAGGCAGGATCTGAGAGTAAGGGGCCTGGGGGAGCACTAGTGATAAAGAAAGGGTAGAAGGGGTCTGGGAGTTCACAGTGTTCAGTACATGCCTCTCAGAGAGAGAGCCTGGCTAGAAAGAAGGAGTTCTTCTTTGATAATTGAGTGATAGAGATAGATATCAATAGGAGAGAAGGGGGTAAGCCACCAGTGGTTATAGTTGGAAATAAATCAGGGGTGGAGGTAGAGGATGTCATAATGGAAGAAATGCAGAATATTCAATTTGGGGTCCCAGATATAGCCATAGGAGGACTGGTAATTGGGGTGACTGGAGAGAACTTAGAGAATATATCTGAGGAGTAATAGAATGAGGCAGCCAGCACTGAGCCAAGTGGAGTATAAGTAGCTGGAGAAAAGTCAATGATTTTTAGGAGAGAGTATATATAAGAAGAGTCATGGCTATGCAGAATAGTGACAGAACTAGCTGGGAAGGAGTTGAGTAATGTGAATAGACTTAGAGTAATATCTTAGTAGAGGTTAGTATAATGGTAAAGCTGATTGCAGAATATTTGGTAGTACTGCTAGAATATAAAAAGTTTGAGGTAAATGCTTTCCAAGAGCTAAGCTGGGGGTAGCAGTATAGAGCTTAGTTATCAGAGGCTGGAATATCTGAAATAGGGTTAGAGTTAGGAATCAAGACATTTATTCAAAGTATATCAGTACATCCGTACTATACTGACTTGTGAAAATGCTAAGTAAGATACAAAGACTGACAATTTGGGACAGTCCGAGATTGAGACAAGCAATGAAAAAAGACAAAGTCAAGAAAAAACAAAACTACAATTAGGAGAAGAGCCCAATTGAACCATCCAACTGAGGCTGGATAAGGAAGGGGGGGGGAGAAGAGAGAGATCAGAGACCATAGCAGTCTCGAGTTCACAGAAGAGGGAAGAAGCAAGAGACCAGTCATGCTCATTAAGAACTACATTGACTAAATCATACTCAGGGAGATCAAGGACTAAATGTTCACCATTATAATAGAGATCACCAGTGAGATGAGACCCCAACCATTGATATACAGAGCGAATTGCAACTGGGGCATCGACACTATCCACCAAAAGATAGCTAGCATGATTGCAGTGAAAGAGCTTGCTGCAAATGCATTGACGTCGATCCACCATAAACCTAAACATATTCGCAAATCAGAGCAAGGCCCAATGGCATAAGTAGGGGTCCCAGATAGAAACACAGCAGTCTGCACCAAATCCCTTATGATTATGAGCCATCATGAAGATGTAGCAGACTAGGGTAGATCCAGAGATAATGAATTCAATGTGGGAGTATGCAACATAAGAACTGAGAGCATGGGGTGTAGTGAGGTTGGAGTGGTCATGGTGAAAGAAGAGCCAGATTGGATTCGCAAGAAGCTTACCCAAGAGAGATGGAAGGAAAATAGAAGTGATGGCAGAGAGGTCGGCAAGGACAGCATGGATGGGGTTAGAGGAATGACAGGAGCAGAAAACTTGTAGTATAATAGAGGCAACAGCTGCCTCCATCCACAAAAGGACAGGAGTGACCCTGGTAATGGCCTGCACAGCAGCAGGCAAGGTACAAGGAAAGCCAAGGCACCAACGCAAGGCATTGATATCCCAGACTTTGAGGTCAAGGAGGGGAGGCGACAGGAGACCACTGGAGCTAGTGAAAAGAAAAGGCAGGACATAGCTAATCTGTGATGGTATGAACATCCAGTAAACGAAAGTTGTGCAGCCAGATCCCAGGCATCACCAGCAGCCTGAATAGCTTGGAGAGAAGAGGTAGCCTTCTTGTGGTGCAACACAAGTTCACCAGGCAAGTCAATAAAAAGACAACCAAGGAGGTACTAGACTGGATGACTGAGATAGGTGTAAGAGGGGGGGGGGTTAGGAGAGGGGCATGGCAGTAGTAACCTAGGAGTGTGCTGGGATAACAATATTGCCAGGGAGGAGGACACCAGATTTCGAGACATTAAAGGAGTCTCCATTATGATTGGCCAACCTCATGCAGACATCAACCATACACTGAGCTGTCACCAAGGAGGCATCGGGGGGAACGAGGGCCAATCATCCACAAAGATTGAGGCACTGAGACAGGAGGCACAGAGGATAGCAGCAGCCCATGACAAGGAGGAGAAAGACTGATCCAGAAGATCTGCAAGGGGGTTCAAAAAGACATTAAGAAGCCAAGGTGAAAGAATAGTACCCTGAAGAAGACTGATGTCAGCAACTACCTCTGGTGAGACAACACCATTGACTAAAGTAAAGATAGCAAGACCACAAAACAGGGACCGAATAAGAGAGAGAGCACTCTGAGGACACCCATGGGCAGAAAGCTGAGAGAGGACGAAGGAGATGAGGACTCGGTCATAGCACTTGGCGACATCCAAGAAGATAATATAGTGGGACAGATTTTCAGAGATAGCATGGTCCAAAAGGGGGGTTTAAGTCACAGTAGAGAAGGAGGAGCAGAAGCCAGCCTGGCATCTATTGAATGATATGAGAGAGGAAAACTGAGCATACTTCTCAAGAGCTCAATAGAGGACCAATTCAAACAGGTGGCAGAATATGACAGTCAAGGCAATTGGGCAAAAGACATTAATATTGAAAGGAGTTTCCTTTTTGGAGATAGGAGAGATGAGGACAGAGTTCTAGTAGCAGGGAGTAATATCAGCTGGGGTACACATTTGGAAGAGAGCAGAAAGGAGAGAGAGAAAATCAAAAGAGGGGACTTCTTAGAAGGCTGATCACCAGCCAGAATCTGGAGCATTCATTGATGAATCCTATCAATACCTGGGGCTTTGAAGAGGGGATATTGCTGGCAGGCCAGCCACATGGCATCCTCAGGAAAAAGAGAGAGAAGGGAGGTATTACCAAAACAGTCCAGAAACTCAGAAGAATACCCAGGAAGGAGACAAGAGGATCAGTGGGATGGGACAGAAGTGGAGTAGATGCAAAACTGATGGACATCCATCTCAGCAGGAGAAGCAAAGAAGGTTGGGCAAGATCTGGTACAGAGAGACCATTTCTAAAGAGAAGTGGCTGCCATGAGATCAGAGTAGTGACTAAGGCAAGCCCCAACATGATCAGAGTGGCAGTAGCAGAAGGCAGGGTCAATGGTCCTAATAGAGACATCAGCGGCAGCACAGACCATATCAGCCAAAACCTGATCACAGATGTTGACACCAAAGGTATGGGAGAAAACGGAGGGGGCGAGACCAGCCCGGACCATTTCAAGACTCCAGAAGATCAAGAAAGAGGCCTGATGTGAGAGGGCAGCAAAGGTGGAGAGGAAGAGAGAGTGGTAGATAGAGTCATTGAGAGAGTAGATCTCAAACCAGCGGGTAGGAGAAGGGGCAGATTAGGGGATGGAAGGGACTGGGAGTGAAACAGAGAGTATAGAGAGGTGGTACATCTCTATGAGAGGGACACAGAGGGACACAGAAATATCCAAGGATGAAGAGGCAAATACATGATCCACTTGACAAGAGAGAGGAGAAGGGAGGGGAGGGAAGTGGTGAAGAGAGAGAATGCTAGCCCACTGGCAGATAGCTCAAATGCAACTGGGTGGGGAGACAGAAGCATAGTTGATATTAAAGTCACCTACGATGACAGAGGGGGAAGGAATCAAGGGGGGGAGGGGGCCAGCAGCAGTGCTGATATCAGGAGGGATGTGGAGAGAGTGAGAGAGATACACACTAACAAGAGAGAGACCATTGAAACAATAGGCAAGAAAGTAATTGTTGGAGGCATTAATTGAGGAGACACTAGGGCAGACAGACAGATGGCAGAGAAGAAGAAGGCCTCCTTCTGAATGCACATGAGAGAGGTGAGGAGGAGGACATGGGGAGGCAGCAACAAAGAGTGGGGAGAGGCAGGCAATATTGTCTAATGAATGCCATGTTTTAGCAATAAAAAGAAAATAGAAGAGTGAGAAGGCAGACAAGGAGAGTGAGTGGAATTTCACAGGAGAGAGCTCCTGTGCATTCAAAAACCCAACATAGAGATGCTCAGACATTAGCATTGTCTTGCTGCAAGCTAAGAGTGGGAGGGACTGGGATATTGAGAGAGTGGGCCTAGTCAACAAAGAAGACGTTGCTCTGCTCATTGCCACAGTGTTTAGTGGACCACTGGACATGATGTCGGAAAGCTTCATCCTTTTCTATAGGCCGTAGCCCCATTTATTAACTATCTATAACATCAATGTGTCCTCATACCACACCGGTAGCCCCTTCCCAACTCTAACCTAGCCCACCCCCACCCACTCCTGGTCAAGAGAAGTCTGCCAGTTTAAGTTCGCTGTTACCCAGTTTTGCCGCCAAGTTCGAGTGAAGAGCTTCGCCGCCTGTTTCAAGAGATCTGCCGCTTAAGGAATAAGCCGCCATTTTCGAGTCCATATTCAAGTCCACATTTCTGTCTGCCGATCCGCCGCATTCCGCCGATCTGCATCGTTCTACCGTTTGTCCATCGATCCGCTGCATTCTGCTGATCCGCCTCATTCGCCTGCATTATTCAAATCCATGCCTCCGCCTGCCCGTCTGCCGCGTCTCGCAGAATCCGCCTCATTCAGCCACATCGTCCATTTAACCGCACCTGAGAAACCCACTGCTTTTAATCCATCCGCCGCATAAGGAAACCCGACTGCCCGTTGATCGCCGTCATGCCAGTAACCAGTATTCAGAACCCGCACCCTTTAAGGAATAACTGATTGCCAGTTCCCAGAGAACCCGCTCTTTTAAGGAAATCCGCCAAATTCGCCGTACACAAGATCGCCCGCGTCACACGAAATTGCCTACACACAAGAACACTGCCAAATTAGGAAATCGTACGCAGAAAAGTCTCCAGCTGTTGAATATGATACCACCAGACACCAACACAGGGAACCTATACCTATTATCTAAACATTTTGTTGCTTTTTAACAAAGTAACTGGGGGCTTAAGCCAATCTACACAGCCGCCCAACCTTGTAATTTGCCTCCATTGAGCCAGGCACATTACAATATGTAATTCACTTAGAGATGAAGGATGTGATCAATGTATATTAATACATATATGGTACAAGGCTTTCAATACTCTGAATAATGTCTTGCAATCACCCATATGCTTATATGCCACTCATAAGACCCAATCCTTCAATATATTGCTTGAAATTTGGCTTTAGAAGAACTTTTATAAGTGAATTAGCAATCATATACTCTGTTGGGATGTATTCTAAGTATATACTCCCACACTCTATGTATTCCCAAATGAAATTATAGAGTATATCAATATGTTTCATTCTGCTATAGTATATCAAATTCTTGATAAGTATTATTATAAATTAGTTATCTTACCTGATCTATATAGGATTCCATTCCTGAGTGAAGCTGAGTTCTTTTAATAGCTTACAGAGCCATACAGCCTCCTTTATTGCTAGTGATAATGCCTGATACTCTGCCTGTATAGATGATGTTGCTATAGAACTCTGCATATATGTTTGCTATAAAATGACAGACTCTTTGCCTTTTTTGCCAATGTGAAAGAGATACCTAGTCATAGACTAGCAATCATCAAAGTCTCCAGCCCAATTGGCATTATATGCATCAGATAGCCCAATTATATTACTCTTGCTATTGCTCTTACTCAATTCAATATCACTACTCAATATAAGTATATAATATACTAATCCCTTTAAGTACTTGAATATTCTCTTAATTGCTGACCAGTATAAGTTATTATAGTATAAGCAATACTGTATGACTTTTTGACAACATAGAATATATTGGGTCTCATTCTGAGCATTAGATATATGTATAAGAGAACTAACAGCTTATCAATAGAGGATATTGGTGGTAGCAATATTAGTATATATATATATTGTTATCATTCTAAGATATATTATCAGGCTTTCTTAACTTCATGAAAGTTTCCATTGGGGTACCAATAGGCTTATATTCATTCATATTAAAGTATTTGAGAATGGCTTTGGCATATATTTCTTATAAGAGGTATATGGCACATATGCTCATACTATATATAATTAATATCTCAAACATAGGGCTTCTTTAACTCTATTAAGTCTATTCTTGCTAGCAATGATAATAATGTTATTAATTCATATGCTAATGAATACTATGCTGTCATCATAATACCGGATATATATGTATATATAATTATTTACTTTGCAATATATGAACCCATCATTAAGGAGATATTTATCTATTTTTTTATTCTATAATCATACTAATTGTTTAATGCTATATAGTCTCTTATATAATTTTCATATGAGTTTACCATTTTTATATCCTTATGGTTGACAGATGTATAGTTTAGTGTCTACATCACTATTCAGGAATACCATCTTTATATCAATTTGATAGATCTCTAGATTATATAGCATATTGATCACAATGAGTATTCTAAGTAAAGTAAGCTTAAATATAGGTAAAAATGTCTTATCATAGTCTATGCTATAATACTGTGAATAATCTTTAGCAATGAAATAAGCTTTATACTACTCTATATTTCCATTAGTATTGCACTTTATCCTATATACCCACTTGAATCCAATTTCTTGACAGTTTTGCAAAAGAGGTCAGATACTATTCTCAATAAGCAAATCATATTTCTCATCCATCACACATTCCTATTTCTTTCTTTTCAGACATTACAAAGCCTTATCATATTCAGATATCATAATATGTACATATTTATATATGTCAGTATAGCTCATATGATCCTTATATTGCTACCTAGAGCTTGCTAGCATATCCCAATAACTCCCTAAGTCCAAAAAGATTTCTTTGTGAATATTGGAAATATACTTTTACTTGCCTTTACCCTTGATGGATTCCTTATTGCTAGAGGATTCAATGTTATCTTTGATCTCTGTTATTTCCAATACTTCAGATAATACTAACTCAGTCATATATAGTGGTTTAAAATAGTTTTAATTTACAGCTAAAGCAATCAGAGATATTGATACTGATTGTATTGGCTGGAATATAAATGTCTTGACTGGAATATCTATATGGATCTCTGAATCATTCTTTTCTCTGAATTATATATCATATAATATCACTGTATGTCTCTTATAAGGATTCTATAGCTTATATAACTTTCCACTATACTTTAAAAGTATGAGCTTAACTACCCTTGGCTCAAATTTATACCAGTTGATATTGCTTTATCAAGGATATATGCCCCACAACAAAATATATATAGATGTGATATATCTAGCTTTATTCTAATTGATGATTCCTCAAAGGTATAATCAGTATCTCTGGAATACTTATTGCTGAAATTTTTAATTATAATCGAGATATGCACCAGTTGCAGATTTATATGGCCATATTTATGACTACTGCCCAATAGAAATATCTCAAACCAATTACATTGATCATTGCATGCACCATTTCTATAACTATATGGTTAAATTACTCAGCTATGCCATTCTGCTAAGGTATATAGAGAGCTATTATCTGATGGCATATACTGTGTTTCATTGGGAATTGTCTAAATTGGCTATTTATATACTCATAGTTATTATCTGAGCATTTAGCACATATTCTACATCCTGTTTCATTCTTGGTAATTGCTTTGAATTCTTTGAATTTCTTGAAGGCTTCACTCTTTACCAATAAGGAATATATATATACCTTATATATTGTAACGTGCCCGGCTCGATAGAGGCAAATTACAAGGTTGGGTGGCTGTGTAGATTGGCTTGAGCCCCCAGTTACTTTGTCAAAAAGCAACAAAATGTTCAGGTATTATATAGGTCTGGTGCTGGTGTTGGTGTTTGTGTTTAGTGGTATAATATTCAACAGCTGGAGACTTTCTGCGTGCGATTTTCCTAATTTGATGGCGTTCTTGGGTTGCGCATGTGAATGGATTTCTTTCTGGAGCGGCGGACTAATTTGTGTGACCCGACGATCAGTGTGCGGCTAATTTGGCGGTTGAACCAAATGCGGATGGTTTCTTGTATGCTACGGATTTCCTTAATAGCGGGCTCTCCGGGAATCAGGCAATCAGATTCCTTTTCTGGCGGATGGACTAAAGGCGGCGGATTTCTTAGGCATGGTCTTCGGACGATGTGGCTAAACGGGCGATGTGGCTTGAGCGGTCGATACGGCTAAGCGGCGTGGGCTTTGAATGATGCGGGCGAACGATGCGGGCGATCAGCGGAATGCAGCGGATCGGCGGACAAAAATGTAGATCGGCGGTACGTGGCGGATCGATGGACTTAAACTGGCGGACTTCTCTTTAAATAGGCGGACTTCAGGCTTATCTGGCAAGCGAACCAAAAATGGCGGACTTCTCAAACTTCTTTGTATCGGAAAGTGGACCGGAGTAGAAATGAGGTACCAAGCTCACAATCTCCTAGAAGAGGCTCTAGAGTGGGCGTTTCTCCTCAGTGTTGCAATCCAATCTTTAGGACCAAGTGGCTCT
>RQIL01018687.1:0-10311 GCA_003951145.1 Jimgerdemannia lactiflua | reverse complement strand
AGAAGATCAATATACTCAAGTTCTAAAAAAAAAATGAAATACTGAAAATCCTAACAATAAATCATAATCAGAATACATATCAAGAAATTGTTACCACTATTATAAGAATTAAGAAATGATACTGGTGGCTCAAGATGAGAAAACAAATTTCAACCCACATCCAACAATGTGATACCTATCAAAGATACTGATAGAAACCTATTGACAGAGCATCATTAATGCTGATTACAGCACTAGCCAAAGCCTTTCAAAGACTGGAAATAGACATTATTAGACCTTTATCAGTAACTAGCTAAGAAAAATACTACATTCTCACTATTGAAGACTACTTAACAAAATGGCTGAAGTCTTTATCATTAAGACTACTAATGCTCAGACAATTATTGAAATCCTGTATAAAGAAGTTTTTAGCTGCCATAGTGTCCCCCAGGAAATCATCACAGACTAAGGCCAAGAATTCATCAACAAAGCCATAAAGATCTTGACAAGTAACTTTAAGATCAAGCTACAACTAATAATGACTTATTACTCTTAAGTAAATAGACTTATAGAACAAATAAATCAGATTATCAAGCAAGGTCTCAGTAGGACCAGAGATCAACTAAACTGGAATATCTACCTACTAGAAATCTTATTTAGCATCTGTATCTCTAAGGCAACTGCTACCCAACAGACTCCTTTCTATCTAGTGTATGGTCAGGAAGCTCAAGACTCTGAGGAATCAATCTAGCTGAATTTGATGAAATAAGTTATAGAAGAAATCACCCAGTTATATGAAGTATGTCAGCAAGTATAAGAGTTCATCACTAAAGCCCAGAAATGATAAAAGAAGTACTATGATTGTAAGACTAACTTGGAACTCCTGCTAATTGGACAATAAGTCATAGTATACCATACTATTATAGAAGGAAACTGGAGTGCTAAGCTTGAAACAAAATGGAAAGGACCTTATCTTATTTACTAAGTCTTCATAAACCATATCTATCAACTCAAGACTCTAGATAGAGTTATACTTAAGATCAAGATATACTATAACTATATCTGACCCTACTACTTGGTGGAAACAAAATGTATTGCTCAATCCCTATATTGACTTTCTTGAATTATTAATAATATATAGCAATAACCAGTATCTTAAGCATCAGAAGTTTACCTTGAGACCCCAGAACTAGCAGGATATCTAGTGAACTAAAGCATACTGAAATGAAACTACTAGTTGGGTTTGAACCCTTCTCAGATAGTTAGTTCAGTAATAGGCCCTCTGCCCTATACAAGGATGGTCAGTCTCCACCAATGTACTGATAACTTATTTTCTGAAGAAATTCAAGACCCTATAATCTCTATATAATTCTTACTACTGAGAATAGCTTTAATTTTGCAAGAGACAGATATGATATACACATTCAACAATATTAGAATATAGAATATCAGTGACTGCTAGGATCAGATGATATAATGGCATAATAACCAAATGACTGACCTAATCCATCAAGTAACTATACCAAAAGGAGCAATGATAATCTAAGCCAAAATGAAGACCATGTTATTTAAAGGACCTAATCTCAGCCTCAGGAATCAGTACCAAAAAACAAGTACCTTATATATAATGCCTCTCTCTCACTACTCCAATAAGACCTCCTGCTGCTCTACTTCTTTACCAAGCCTCAAGACTCTTATCTTTGATACTATCAAGATAACTATCTGATGTCCAGATATCTCTGACCATCTGAACTTCTATACTGAAGACCTTGGGCACTTTATCAACTACTGCTATATTTTGACCCAGCAGCTCAAAGATACTACCAATTGAATAACTCTCTGGTATGACTACAAAATTAGCCACTATCTCTACAATGAAACTCAAGAAAACAATCAAGAAGACCTTACTGCTGAACTATTAACCATCAGCCATCTGATCAAGAGAGCTCTTTATATTTACCAAATCTTCTGCCATATATCCTGAGCTATAGCACACTTATAAGAAGTGACCATCAGAAATATTATCTGTCTTATTACTAAAAAAGCCAATTGGATAGAAGCCAAAATAACTAATTATATTAGTAGTAATGGTATCACTATAGGAAGTCAACAAACTGAGCCCACCCAATCAGGTTTCTACACCATACCTCTCCAGAACAACTATCAAGGTCACTTTATAAGTCTTATAGAAATATTCAAAGAACTGCTCATTACTGTCAAAGCATCTGCTAGAGCTATCCCAACTATCTATCACTCTATCAGCTATACTTCACATCATATTATTTGGAAACTGAACTGAAAAGCCCAAGAAGTCCCTGTTCAAGAAGAAGAATCCCAAGACCCTGCTCCTGAAGCAGCCATCTCTGATACTGAAACCAATGAATCCTCAGAAGAAGAAGAACAGCAAAGGATTTATTAGTCTTCTATTTACATTCAAGCAGTATAGAGATTAGAGAATATTATTGAAGATGATTGACCACCATTCTATCCTCTCACCTCTTGGCTGGTGCTCTCTCTTTGAAGAGTAGAATGATAAAGTTATAATCCAGCAAGATGATTTGCTTGCTATTGATGAAGAGTACTATACTATTTAAAGTATAGATCAGTAACTATTTACTACTGATAAATATATCTATACCATATCTAGCTAGCTAATATTCTTTATCAGTGGTACTGCACAAAGGTATTCCAGCCTTTTTTAATTTAGTTAGTTATCTCTACACAAGTATATTATAGTTTAACCATATACAGATAGCTGCTCCAAACATTTCTTGTCAGTGGGGCAGAAATCCTAACTCTCATATCATTAGTACAATACTCTTTATCATCAGTACATCACTACTGACAAGCCAATAGCATAACTAGCAACCATCAATACTGATAAACCAATAGTATAATCAGACCTTACCACTAAGGCATAGCAGAAACATATATAAAATAACCCAGAAGAAAGAGTGAATAAACCTTAGTCAATTGGATTATAAAGTAGTTCACAACTAACTTAAATTCTGAAAGACAAAGAAAGTTGAGTATAAGAACTTTGGGAAAAGACTCTAAGAGCCAAGGATAACTTTTGTTCAAGACTATTACTAAGAAAACTGTCATGGAAAATAAGACCCAGTCATGCATTTGGACTATATATTCAGACTATATTCAAGATTCAAGACCCAGAATACTCAGTTAATTCAAGACTATGAACTCCACCTAAGATATAAGACTGCCAGAAAAGTCAGAACAATTACTAAGAATCTTATGAAAGGAGTGAATGAGCCATCAATCTCTATTTTCTCAATCAGCTATACTACAAACTATCAAATTCAAGAATTACCAGCTGACTATCACTATGTATGTTAAATAACTTACAGTCTACCAGAAATCTCAAACCCAAGTAATTATCACCTCAGTTAACAATATAAATAATTGCCAGAAATATCCTTTACAAATAATTAAGCCATTAACCCAAACTTCTGCATTGATCACTATTGATCTTTGACTTTATTGATATATGAATTGAATAACCTAATCACATGATCATTAACTTGGAGATGCCTTTTCAACCTAGAGATATATATATATCATATGTTTCACTAAGTGGTACATTGAGCCATACTTAAAGCTTTAAATATACAAATTACATATTATACTATATATGAAACATTCTCTACCAAAGTAATCTAGAATACTATATCTGTACAAATTAGAGATAAAGAAAGACTATCAAGAGCACTACTTTTACTACTAGTAATAGTATCTATAGATAAGTATTTAAGATATAGCTATTTATCTTCAGATACTCTATAGAAGAAAGATAAGCAATTTGGAAGAGATGTCTTCAAACCAGAAGTTAGATCATTAAGAGTAACCCCAAGCACTTTTCTGTCTAATCTCCAAAAGAATAAGCATATGAGTATAGAATTATTGGCTGATAAAATACCTATCAAAAATAAGAGAGTTTACTTTAAGGAATCTAGACATCAAAGGAGTAGTAAGTCTTATGAAGTAGTATCACATCTATACCAAGTACCTTCTTCTATTATCACTCACATTACACACACTTTTCACACACTTTTTGAATGGTTTATTGAAGAAAGCAACTAGCAAAATAGCAGTGATTCAATCTCCTAGTTGGTATACTGAATCTGGAACTGGTATAGCATTTAAGTAGCAGTGAGAAAAAGAAGAGTATGGGCTGGGAATGGAGTCTTTTAGGAAGATGACTGGTAGGAGTAGAGGTAAAGAAGGACAAGGAGCTAAAGGAGAGAGGAGTGGCAAGAGACCAGTGAGCTTCATGGCAGCTATAAAGAATGGGGCCAGAGATGGTGATATGGATGGATGGCAGTAAGTTAGAGAGATGAGAAAGAAACCCAGTAAGAGTGATGGAGCTAGACCAGACATAGGGGTGCAAGAGACTAGTAAAGATGGGGCTAGCAGGGGTAGCAGGACTGCTGATAACAGTGAGACTAGGAATCAGGAAAAAAAAAATAGATGTGACTACTGATTAAACCAAGGAAGTGGTTAGAGATTTGAGAGTAATGCATAAGGGGGACCTGGCTGATAGTATAATAGGACTGGTGGTAGCACTGTTACTCAAGAAATCTATTTCAGAATTTGTCATCACACTGAGCTTTTAGGGGCTAGTAGTGATAGCTAAGATGGTGTTAGTGCTTTTGGGCAAGCAGTTGAGTGATGTAGTATTAGTGACGTTTTTAAAAAGTCTGGAGGGAGTCAAAGTTGGATTCATCAAGAAGGAGTATGTGGTGGTAGTGGTGGCTAAGAGAATGCAAGTGTGTGAGGTCATAGTTCTGATGGCATAGTGTCTTCATTGGGATCCCCAGATAGTGCACTTGGTGGTCAAGAGAGTCCCTATAGTTTTGATAGAGGAGATGAAGAATAGGGTTGGAAAGGTGATGAGAGAGTATGG
Organism: Jimgerdemannia lactiflua; assembly: GCA_003951145.1. NCBI lineage: Eukaryota > Fungi > Mucoromycota > Endogonomycetes > Endogonales > Endogonaceae > Jimgerdemannia > Jimgerdemannia lactiflua. The sequence continues at coordinate 5,411 of RQIL01018687.1, read as the reverse complement.
CAAAGTTATTGATATTGGATTTCAGCTATGGAAAGAGACTTTCTTCAGAACTGGAGATATAGAAGTATGACTGAGAGTAGTAGAAAAGGAGGTGATAGGGAAAGGAAGCAACTAGCCTAGGATGATGAAGTGAGAGCTCTTTGAGTACAAGGTGTCTAGGGTTAAGGGTACTGAGGAGGAGGAGAAGGACCTACTAATAGCACTCTGGGAGTTGGATGGAGTAGTTGAGCAGAGGGAGAGAGCATGGCAAGCCTTTGAAAAAGCTATAATGATGGTAGAAGTCAATGGGAAGAAAATCTGAGTGGATAAGGAGATTTGAGAGAGGGCTCAGGAAAGGAAGCAGCAATAAGAACTCCTTGTAGGACTCAAGGCAGACAATATGAGTAGGGGGCCTGGAGAAGAAATAGTAGTGGGGAATGGATAGAAGGGGTCTGGAGACTCGTGGCTTTCTAAGCATACTCCCTAGAGGAGTAGACCAGTAGAGATAGAGGAGCCTTTCTTTGAGAACTAAGTGCCAGAGAGAGATGCCAGTAGGGACAAGAGAGTCAGGCTACCAAAAGATACCACTAGAGCCACTGGGGCTGAGGTAGAGGATATTATGATGAAGGGTGCAAAGAACATTTAATTTGGAGTCCTGGATATAATCTTGGGGGGATAGATAGTTGGAGTAACTGGAGAAGATCTGATGGATGTGTCTGATGAGAAATTGGATAAGTCAGCCAGCACTGGGTTGAGTGGAGAGCAAGAAGGAGGAAAAAGGTCAGCAACTCCTGGAGAGAAGTATATGAGAGAGAGGCCTTAGATGTGCAGAATAGTGATGGAATTGGCAGATGAGGAGTTGAGTGCTATGGACTTCTGACTTATGAGTGAGAAGACTTAGAGTAATATCTTATGCAGGGTTGGGGTTATGGGGAAGCTGATGGCAGAATGCTTGGCAAGGTTGTTGGAGAATGAAGAGTATAAAGTGGATATTGTCCAGGAGGTGGAGTTAAAGGAGGTGGTAAGAAGGATGATAGTCACTGGATGGAATATCTGGAATAGGGCAGGATTGTGAGAGACTACATGTGAGGACTACCATGCAATAATGGAGGAGAAGAACACAGTAGCAGTTCAAGAGATCTTGGTGGAGTTGAAGACTAGGGAGGAATCTGAACTGAAAGCTGAGAGAGAGCTGGACTTGTCAAGGATGGATCAGGATCTGGAGATTTAGAGTAGAACTTCAATCCAAATATTATTCAATATGAACAGTACAACCAATGTTTTTCAACCAATATTAATAGGTTAAAGGGATCAGAGAGATGTTGAAACATTTTTGCATGACTTAAGGATTTGGAAGCAGATGTTTTTCTACTTCAGAATGTATAATGTAAAGATGAGGAGGATAAGTTAAACTGATCGAAAAAGTGAGAAGAAGTAGTGGAATGGTGAGAAAAGGTTGGAATTCTGATAAGAAAGTGTAAAGGAGAACTGAGAGACATTGGGGGATAGGAAGATTGCTTGATATAGGAGATATTGGTGAGGCCAGAGTGGGGGCCAGTAGTGGTGAGATCTTGCTATTGTCTGGCAGAAAGAGGATTAAGAGTAGCTTGGATAGAGAAATTGTTAGACAGTGGTACTTTGGTGGAAGTTTGAGTTGACATACTTGGAGGAGACTTCAATATGGTTAGGGATGCTACTGTGGATCACTCAGATGGTGGGCTAGTTGGGCTAAGCAGAAGTGGGGGGCTAAACAGATGAGAGGAGATAGAGAGACTAAGTACTTTAGAAGATGCAGGGTGCCAGAAGTGGGGAAACTAGGCAGTCTTTACCCATTGAGTGCATGGACTGGAAATACAGATTGACTGGATTCTCATGGCTGCCTGTTGGGGAATAGATGTCTGAAAAGAATTGGAGGTGATGTGGTGTCTCTGGTCAGACCACTGGAGGGTAGTGAGGTAGGAAATATTTGGGGGGAGTGGAGATGGGTCTGGACATTGGTAACTTAACTATGCTTTGTTGAAAGACAAAAGGATGTGGGGACAATGAAGTGAAGAGGTGGCAGGCAATATTGTACATTAGAGGAGAGAAGATATTGCTGTAGGGAATTAGTGGCTAAAGCTAAAGACTACTGCTCAGGTGTTTTGGAGAGAGGTGGAGAGAGCAAAGAGGAGACTTAGAAGAAAGCAGATGGGGGAAATCTCACAACAACTGGAGGGCCTCCTGCTGGATTTGGCTGGTGGCCATAAGTGTACTGAGGAGGAAGGTAAGGAGTGGAGAGTAAAGAGAGTGAAGATGGAAATCAAAGAGCTGAAGGTCACCTCAAGGGAGGAAGAAGAGCTACAAGTTCAAGAAATGATAGTAAGATTGAGGTAGCAGGGGCTAGAGGATGGAGAAAGACTTATGAAGTATCTTACCAGACTTCTAAGAGTATGCAAGGTGTGGCAGAGGTGGAAGGGTATTATAGAGGAAGATGGAGAAATGGTAACAGGGGTGTAGGATATTCTGGGCTCTCTCTAGAGGAGATGGGGCAACCTGTGGAGTGAGGAGGAGAGAGGGAAAGATGGGAGGACTATTGAGAGATTCTTAGAGGAGTAGACCCTACTGATGGCTGAGGGGTTAGAGGATCTGACCCACCCTATCTGAAAGAAAGAAATCTTGGAAGTACTGTCAGCTATAAAGAATGAGACAGCACTAGGGGAGGATTGTCTGCTATGGGATTTTTGGAAGAAAATGGTATATTGAAGGAGTGCTCAAGGAGATGAGAGAGATGTGAGAGATGTATAAAGCTTTGATCAACTCAGGAAAATGGCTGAAGAGACAGGAGTTATGGTTAGTAGTGCTCCTTTATAAGAATAAGGGGCTGAGAGAGGACTGGAAGAATTGGAGACTGATCATACTTTTGGATATGGATAGAAAGTTGATAACAAAGATACTGGTGGCACATCTATAGGCAGTGGCACAGCAAGTCCTGGGGGAAGAACAGCAGGGCTTTGTCAGCAAGAGACTGATTAGAGATAGTACAGTATAGGTGCATGGTATCATTGAGAGGGTGAGAGCTGTATGGGTGGATGGAAGACTGGTCTTCTTGGATCAAGAGAAGGCATATGACAGGGTGCACCAAGTGTGGTTGAAGAAGGTCTTGGTGAGAATTGGAATCCCAGGGGAACTGGATCAGACTATCATTCAGCTACTAGAGAGGAGAAGGTAGCCATAATAGTAAATGACCATCAAGGAGTTCCATTTCTATTAGGGAGAGGAGTACTGCAAGGGGACCCTCTGTCTCCAATTCTGTATGCTCTGTTACAGGAACCACTTCTGGATAGGATTAGGTAGCAGATTGGAGGGTTGACTGTATTAGGGGTAAACTGGAAGATGGATACCTTTGTAGATGATATGGTGGTTGGTCTGAGCTCTGTCTAAGATGTTGAAGAGCTCAAAAAGGCAGTTGGCTGGTATGAAAGGTACTCTGGCCAGAAACTGAACTGGTACAAGTGTGAGATAATAGTACTGGGGAATGAAATTATTGGTAGTGATATTATTGGATCTGTAGTGCCAGCAGGAGAGGTAGTCCAATACTTGGGCATCTTTCTCTCAGTATATGGTTCTGTGCTGCTAAGAGTCTGGTAAGAGGAGAGGGTGTAAGCATGGGGAGACTTACTAAAAAGCTGGGAGGGACACTACATCTCTCTGGTAAGATGGGTGATAATTCTGAATATTTACTAGATACCAAAGCTATGGTATCTGGTATACTATTTAGACTTTCTGGCATAAGTGGTGAAGAGACTACTTAAGCTAGTGAAAGATTGGATCTGGGCAGTAAGGCAAAGTCAGATTAGCTAAAAGGTCCTTGTCCTACCTATAGAGTGTAGTGGTCTTGGATTGGTCAACTTTTCCAAGAAGCTTCATTGCCTGCAAGCTTGGTGGCTCCAAAGAACAGCAGTGCTGAGAGGGAAAGGATGGGGTTTCCCTAGTGCAAAAGGTGTTAGAAGCAAGATATGCCCCCCAGGGGTCATCTGGAGACTTATTGGAGGTAGTCAGTTGTGGCAGTAGTAAGAGGCTATAATATCAAGGATTCTAATGGAGAGTGATTGAAGGGGCACATTGGATTGGGCTTTGATGAGAGAGGAATATAGCAGAGGAACACTGGGGCCCAGGGATGTAGTAGTGGTACAAGTTGTTGCTGAGAGGGTCACTAGTAATTAGCATCTGCCTTGGTGAAGAGATGGAGAGCTAATGAGGCTTTGGTCTGGATCTCTGGCCAGAATGATGGCAAAGTATCAGGATCAGAGAGGAGTGGGATTGGTCAGGCCTATGGGCTTGGGGGGCAGAGGTGAAGAAGTGGATCCCCCCAAAGTTCTGAGTGATATGGTGGAGGGTAATGAGGCAAAATGTGATACTGAATTATAGGACTAGACATTTGGGGGAGAGAGAAGATTTTGAGTGTAAGTAGTGCTTAGGGGTTGGATAGATAGGAGGAGTGGTGCAGATCCCTGAGCATTGGTTAGAAGAGTGTGAGAGGTTGGCAGATTTTTGAAGAGAAGTGAGGCAGTATCTGGGGGATATATATAGGGTACACAGATAGGAGAGGTGGGATATACTTAGGACATGGGTGTTTGGTATAGCAGGAAATGAGTGCCTCACCCTGGGGTGGGCCATCGCAGTATGGATAGAGATGGCAGGTATAATATTTTAGAATAGTTTATTTCTTTTTCTTTGTCTTTCTAGTACTTTCCGTAACCTTCCAGTACCTTCTGAATGATTAGAAATCATCTCTTGGCACTAAGCCACAGCTAGAACATTCTTGTCACCTCTGTTCCAGTCTTAGCTAGTCACGGAACTTCATAGAATATTGCAGATCTTTATTTGTCATCATTGCCGAGAACCTTCCTCTTGGCATTTCCATTGATTACTCAGATCCTTCTGGATCCTTCTTTCATATCTTGTATAAATATCCTCTCTGTTCTCTCGAATAAAGCTCAGAATATTTTCTCTCAGAATCCACAAGATCTTCCTGAACTCTTAATAACTCTTTGAGCTATTTTGAATACTTAGAAACAAGTCGCTTCCTCATTTAAGAAACCAGAACCATTACAGCAAGACATTGGTGGACAGTTTTTAAGGAGGGGAGAAAGTTGATTCTAGGAGAAAAGATAGTGAGATAGTGATAGTTAATGAGAGATATACTGACAGATTGGCAGAGGGGATGGGGCTCTGAAGAGGGGAATTGTAGGAAGTTAGTGGAAGACATATGTAGCAAGAGTGTAGTATTTATATGTATTTTTGTTGACAATATGAACTTATGAAAATACTATGATATTTTTATTAGTGAATTGTACAATTACTATATGACTATACTGAAATTTACTGCTCTTTATACTTTGTTTTTCATTTATATGAAATTGGTATACCTCAATCTTTTAAGCTATAATTAT
>RQIL01018676.1:0-10314 GCA_003951145.1 Jimgerdemannia lactiflua | reverse complement strand
TTTTGTTTCATTCATAAAGGGCCGCAAACTTTGCCTCGAAGCCACCGCCTCCTTCCTCTCCTGGTTCTCCTTCGGTTGGATCACCCCCCTGGTCTGGGAGGGCTATCTCCACCCGCTCGACCCCAACGACCTGTGGGAATTAACACGATACCACCGGGCCAAGGAGTGCCATTCAGAGTTTCTCGCCACCCGTACTACCTCCTCACTGACGTCGCGTATCTACCGTGCCAACATCCTCACCATTTGGCTCCAGTTCGGCACCGCCATCGCCTCTGTCCTCTGTGCCTACTCGAGTCCCTTCTTTCTCAACAAGTTCCTTCTCTTCATCCAGGAATGGAAGGGAAGGTCCATTGAGCCTGGCTATCTCTTCACTGGCTACCTCTTCGTCTTCGGCATGCTCGTCGGCAGCTTCCTTAATACCCTTGTCGTCAGCCAAACGCTTTACTATGGCCGCCGTTGGAACGTCCGCATGACCGCCATGCTCAACTCGGAGATTTACGCAAAGTCACTTCGTCGTAAGGACATGACCGGCGTTGTCGCCAACGAGGACAATAAGGACGGTGCCTCCGCCTCCGCCGCCGCAGGCGCCGATACAGGCAAAATCACCAACCTCATGGCTGTGGACACAGACCGGCTGGCCGAGCTCTCGTCGTACATCCACGTCTTCTACCAGTGCCCGCTCGAGATTGCCATTGGCGTTGCCTTCCTCTACAGTATCCTGGGCGACTCTTCGCTCTTCGGCTTGCTCGTCATGGTTGTCACCCTCCCGCTTAACCACTGGGTTGGCACCAAATATGGCGTCGTGCAGGAAAAACTCATGGCCGCGCGCGACCGCCGCGTCAACATGATGAACGAGCTGCTGCAGGGGATCCGCATGGTCAAGTTCTTTGCCTGGGAACGCAACTTTGAGCGCCGCGTCATGGAGGCACGCCAGATCGAGCTGCGCCGGTTTCTGGGCGTCTACGTGCTCAACGCAGGATTTGGATTGCTTTGGTTTGCGAGCCCCATCCTCGTCACCATCGTCTCGTTCTATTGGTACACAAAGGTCGCCGAACAGGAACTCAACGCCGCCACGGCGTTCACAAGCATCGTGCTGTTCGGAATGCTTAAGGAGCCGCTCAATGTCATCCCGGAAGTATTCATGTCCATCTTCGAAGCCCGAGTGAGCCTCAGGAGGGTCGAAGGGTTCCTGGACGAGGACGAGACGCCAAAGTACGTCTCGAGGAGAAAGAAAGAGGCGGACGCCGGCGCGCGGAGGGGGTCAGCAGAGGCGGCACCGCGGGAGAGCAACGATGACGACGACGACGAGATCACGGTTGGGTTCAGAAACGCAGAATTCAAGTGGCATGTAGGGAGATTTGATGATCTTGACGTTGGTGGCGAGACGATCCCCTTCAACACCGTCGACGTGGCCCTCGTAACCGACGGGGCGGATCTCGTTTCCTCGAACATTCCTGACGAGACCCCCGTTGCGCCCGTCGCTCCCCCGGTCAGCCTCTCGCCGAGCGCGTCGACCTCGACTGTGCACGAGGCTGCCTCCAGCAACCGCAGCAAACAGGCCTTCCGGCTCAGGGGTCTCAACCTCAATTTCCCCGTCGGTGAGCTCAGCATCGTCTGCGGCCCCACGGGCGCCGGCAAGACGTCGCTCCTCATGGCCCTCCTGGGCGAGATGGATCTGGTTGCCGGTTACGTCCACCTCCCCAGCCGCGACGACAACGACCACTACGACGCCGCCCATCCTGCCGTCGACCAGCACGGTCTCCATGCACACGGAGTCGCCTACGTCGCGCAGCAGCCCTGGCTCCAGCACGCCAGCATTCGTGACAACATCCTCTTCGGGCAGCCATATGATGAGAGCCGATACGAGGCCGTGCTGGACGCTTGCTCCCTCACCCAGGACCTTGCGATCCTCGAGGACGGCGAGAAGGGTATCACGCTCTCAGGCGGGCAGAAGCAGCGTGTCTCGCTCGCGCGAGCCGTCTACTCCCGCGCGCGCACTGTTCTTCTCGACGATTGCCTTAGTGCCGTCGACAGTCACACCGCCAAACACATCTTCGATCACTGCCTCGTGGGTCCGCTCATGCTAGGCCGCACGCGCGTGCTTGTCACGCATCACGTACGTCTATGTCTGCGCGGCGCGGGATACGTGGCCAAGATGGAGGGCGGGCAGGTCGTGCTAAAAGGGCGAGTGGAATGGTTGAGGGAACAGGGATTGTTGGGACAGGTGATGAGCGACGAGGAGGCGGCCGTGGCTCAGGAGTTCGAGGAGCAGCAGGAGGGTGGCGGGGTTACGACATTGGATGTGCAGCAGGATGACGCAGATGAGGTTGTGGAAGGAGAGGAGGAGGTTATGGAGGAGGCGAGGCAGGGAGGGGCGATCCGTGCCCTGAACGGGGTGGTGTTGTCGCAGAATACGAACGATACACCGGCTACCAAGGCAGCCAGAAGGCTGATCGAGGAGGAGCAGCGGCAAACAGGGCGAGTGAAACTTCATATCTACACCGTATACCTTGCAGCATGTGGCGGGTGGGTGTTTTGGATTTTGTTACTAGGCTTGTTCGTGCTTGTGAGGGTGGCGAATGTCGGTGAGGGATGGTGGATTAAGGTAAGGATTTTTATTTTATTTTTCTTTGGTCCGTACGTAATGATATCTGACGTGATAGTTTTGCAAAATTTGAATGATCCTGCCGTTTCTTCTCCTCTTGACATCTGTTCGATTAATAAACACGAACTCAGGAATGGACTGCCGCCTACAGCGCCAACGTATCCACCACCTCGGTCTTCACCGAACAAGCCGCCGCCATCAGCTCGCTCTTTTTCCCGCTGCGCTCCCCAGCGGCCAACCTCGCACCCTTCGTCTCCATACCCCAGGACCAGCAACTGACCTTGTTCCGCCCCTGGGTTTACACCACGCACAAGCCCATCGAGGTCGACTACTACATCGGTGTCTATTGCCTCATCGAGCTCGCCGGCATCCTGGTCAACGTTTCACGGACGGCCGTCCAGTACTGGGGATCCCTCAAGGCTTCCAAGACGCTCTACCATCGCCTGTTGGTCGCCGTGCTACATGCTCCGCTGCGGTTCTTTGATACCGTGTGTATTATTGATGTTTGCTTCTTCAGACGTTTCTGTTCCCGCTACCGGTATTATTTTACCATTCTTTTAATGCTGGCTGCTGTGCTCCTTTATATTCGATGCCGCAGACGCCTGTTGGTCGTATTATGAACAGGTTTAGCAAGGACACGGAGACAATTGATACCCAGCTCAGTTGGAATGCGGGTTTCTTACTGCAAACCATCCTGGGCGTGATCAGCGTAGTGGTCGTCATCAGTGCTATCACTCCCGAATTCTTAGTTGCGATTCTATTCATCGGTAAGTCAAACCAACCTTTTAGAATATGGAAGCCTTGATTGACCCTACCCATGTCTCGCTCACTATGGAAATATAGCGCTTATCTTATGATACTTGCACGCAACATTGCACATGATTATTTCACGGCCGTTTTATGCTCTCAGGAATTCTTTATCTTATCATCGGCACCCTTTACATCCGAGCTTCGCGCGAGCTCAAGCGCATCAATTCTATTACTCGCTCGCCCGTTTTCTCTCAATTTACGGAGACGCTGATCGGCGTCTCGACAATCCGCGCGTACGGTGAGGAAGACCGTTTCATGAAGGAGATCCTTGTCCGGCTCGACAACAACATCCGCCCGTTCTATTTGCTATGGATGTGCAATCGCTGGTTGCTGGTGGTATGTCTTGTACCCAACGTTATTACGTTTGACGAGATGCTTAGTACTGGATAGTGCGTTGATCTAACAACACCAACCTTACAGCGTGTGGAATTCAGCGGCGCGCTTGTCACGTTCTTTGCTGGTATCTTCTTGCTCAGGAAAATCGATAGTATCGATGCCGGCCTGGCGGGGCTGTCGTTAAGCTTTGCTCGTAGCTTCCTGGACCACGTTTACGTGAGCAACGCAACCATTTCATTTGTGCTCTTTGCGTAGCAGGTAATTGTTGACCGAATCCCAACATATCGACAAGAAATAATGACTTCTTACGTACATATCTTGTCGTTTCTGTAGTGGTTGATGCGCCAGTACACTACTGTCGAAATGCATTTGAACTCGGTGGAGCGTGTGCAAGAATACCTGGAAATGCCCCAGGAGCCTCCGAGCATCATTGAGAACAATCGACCTCCCGCAGCTGTACGTGCAATCTGTCGGCCTTTATGTTTAATCCAGCCATGATACGCACCACAATTCGCTCACCCATGTTTGATATTCTTGGAAAATCCATAGTGGCCCACTTCGGCAACTGTTGAAGTCAAGGACTTGGTCATTCGTTACGCCCCCGATCTCGAACCCGTCATCCGCGACGTGACGTTCTCGATTCAATCGCATGAGAAAGTCGGCATCGTGGGCCGTGCTGGCGCCGGCAAGTCTACGTTGGCGCTTTCGTTCTTCCGTTTTGTTGATCCATCCAAAGGCTACATCAAGATTGACGGCATCGATATAACCCATGTATGTATTCCGAATGTCAATGAGGATGTGGATGAGGCTTTAAAGGGAATAATCCTTTCACTCACGACGGTTACTGGATGTCAACGATTTTGGACAATATAGATAGGTGTTGAAGACCTCCGATCCCAACTGACGATCATCCCACAAGATGCCATTCTTTTCACGGGAACTATTCGGTCCAATCTCGACCCATTTGACGAATACGACGACAACGAGATTTGGGAATCTCTCCGCCGTGTTCATCTTGCAGAGGGACCCGGCCTGCCAGACGAGGCCGAGACTGCGACGTCCAACGGCGGGATCACAAGTTTGGACTCTCCTGTGAGCGAGGGTGGCAATAACTTCAGTCAAGGACAGAGGCAACTGTTCTGTTTGGCGAGAGCGCTACTGAGGAATGGCCGACTGATTATTATGGACGAGGTATATAAATTTCATGTTTATTTCGGGCAATTGATGTTCAACTTTCATTCGTGAGCATTTTTATACTGATTTCGATGATTTGTCGCGAACTCTGCACAGGCGACTGCAAGTGTCGATTTCGACACGGATAAGAAAATCCAAACAAGCATCAGGGAGGAGTTTGCCGATTCGGTTAGTATTTAGCGCTAATGATCAGACACTCCGTGTTACTGTGTATATGTGTGACTAATCGAGCGCCTCTTCTTGATCACATAGACGCTGCTTTGCATCGCTCATCGCTTGAGGACCATCATAGATTACGATCGGGTACGCCTCATCTGAATTATTTCCCAAACGTTGCCGTTTTGGGAGTATATTATATGTATTAATTTACTCATTTGTACAGGTGATGGTGCTTGACCACGGTCGGATCATCGAGTTCGACACGCCACACAACCTCCTCCAGCGGGAATCTGGCCTTTTCCGTAATATGTGCGTCAAGTCCGGTGAGCTGGAGCTTCTAGAGGACATGGCGGCCCGCATTGATAAAGCGAAAAAGGACAGGATCGCGAGGAACCAAGAGGGGTCTGGTCGAGAGGAAGCGACGGTGAGGGCCGGTGTTGATGGCGGGGATGCGCGGTAACTGCTCGGGTGACGAAAGTGGGTTTAGGAGTTTGTTTTTAAAAAAATAAATAAAACGGATCCCAAAGAATGTGCTGATTGACCAGTCACGTGAGTCATCCGATTTGGCGTTCTTTTCTGGAATCGCGTTCATCAAAAAGGATGGCTTCGAACGACACTCCAGTGTGGGAGAATCCCGAGCTCATCCACTTGAACAAATTGCCCCCGCGAGCCCACTCTTTTCCTGCAAGACGTCCCTTGGAAGCACTAAGACGCATAGGTTCCCGTGGCTTCGATTTCCCCCCAAATACGCCCGTATGTCCTGAGGATGTGCAATCCTTGAATGGGACGTGGCTGTTCAAACTGTATAACAACCCGAACCTCGTCCCTCCGAACTGGCCAAGCAACACGACCCACGAGGACTTCGGCTTCATCCCTGTACCTTCCAACTGGGAGTGTCACGGACACGACAGGCCAAGGTCAGGACCCTCAATCGATAAAGAATTCGCAGCCTTAAACCCGAGCCTGTTGCTGTAGTGTACAGCTACTCATTCGGTCGCCTATTTAGGTATACAAACGTGCAGTATTACTGGAAGCCTGTTGATCCCCCCAGAGTGCCACGCGGAGGCCGAACGAACAACGCCGTCGGCTGCTATCGACGAATGTTTGCTGTCCCCGCACGCTGGAACGTGGACTATTCCATCTTCCTGTATTTCGGGGCCGTCAAATCGTTTTTTTACCTTTGGGTGAATAACCACCTAGTCGGTTATTCCAAGGATTCAATGACACCCGCAGAATTCGATATCACCCGATACGTACACCATGGGAGCGACAACTTTATTTCTGTTCAGGTATATCTTATCACACCTTTGTATTTGAAATTAAATTGGTCAGCACCCTCGCTTACGATTTTATGACCAACTCCAAAATACTATGTTGAAAAACGTAGGTTCTACGATGGTGCGATGGTTCCTACATGGAGGATCAGGATTTCTGGGATCTCAGCGGCATTCAGCGGGATGTCATCCTGTGGGCAGTACCAGCAAAGCACGGATTCCTCGCAGACGTGGAAATAGACGCCGATTTCCTCGCCAAAAACAAGGGCTCTCTCAAGATCAGACCGCTTATAGGTCGGTCGGTCGCCGGCTGCACCACCCTGCCCTCCCGGCTGACAATCCGAGCGGCTCTCTTCGACTTGCAAAACAACTTCAATGTCATCTGGTCAGATCTTTTCGATACAAACCCCATCTTACCCCACGACGGCCAGATATGCTTACCCGAAATAAAAGTTACTCTCACTAATATCGCTAGCTGGAGTGCTGAGAACCCGTGTCTTTATGGCGTTACCGTAGAATTGTATCAAGAGATAGATGATGGTCGGCCGCGCCTTTTGGATTGCCGTGGGTGGCGTGTAGGCTTTCGGAGCATTTCTATTAATTATGATTACCAACTGTGCGTAAATGGTTTTGCGGTTACTTTCCGTGGCGTTAATAGGTACGTTTCAAAGACAATTGACCGATTTATACACGTTTTGGTCGTTTCAATGATATTGCAAGATAAAACGGGTTTTTGAAAGTATACCTTCCTTTGTTATTTTGCAGGCACGAGCATCATCCAGAACGTGGAAGATACCTCTTGGAATCGGACATGCTACAAGACATTGAGTTGATGCTCCAGCACAATATCAACGCTGTTCGCACTTCCCATTATCCGAACGCGCCGCGCTGGTACGAGCTATGCGACGAATATGGCATATATCTTGTTGATGAGGCCAACATTGAAACTCATGGTGTTAGAGATCAGTTATCAAAAGGTAACACGTTGGCGAGCTTTGCTCGTGATTCATGGGGACCTAGAGATGGTCAATTCTTTCTCAAAGCCTACGTGAATTTTGACATACCATTTCAACCATTTCAGATCCAAAATGGGAACGCGCTTACGTTGACCGCCTCCAACGCATGGTCCACCGAGACCGCAACCATCCATCTGTGATAATCTGGTCTCTTGGCAATGAGTCCGGGTTTGGACCCAACCATCAAAAGATGTACACATGGGTCAAAGCGTATGATACTCAAGGTCGACCGGTCCACTACGAGTCTCGGTCCGACGGCATGCGAGATAGCGCGTTCGATATCAGCAGCACCATGTACCCCTCCCCGGATCAAGCGGTGAAACAGACACTTCGTAACCCGACACGACCGGCGATCTTATGCGAATATGCACATGCGATGGGAAACAGCAGCGGGAATCTTTTTGATTATTGGAACGAAATATATAAATATCCAAGGCTGCAAGGAGCTTTTATCTGGGATTGGGTCGACCAGGGGTTGGATCCAAAAGTGAATCGTAACAGACGATCAGGCAAGTATACGTACTTATTGTGAACCTATTTTTGCCCGCCCTTGCTCGTGACCTAAAAAAAAAAAAAAAAAAATCGTTGTTCTAGGCTACGTTCAGCCAAATACAAAACTCGGCCTCCAAGGATGGTTCTATGGTGGTGATTTCGGGGATGTTCCCAACGATGGAATCTTCTGCTGCAACGGTCTCGTCCAACCAGATAGAAAAATACATCCTGGGTTGATTGAGGTGAAGAAGGTCTACTCGCCCGTCTGGATCAAAGCCCTATCGATCCAACCCTCTGTCGCCATCTTCGAGGTGCAGAATAATCATGATTTCATCAGCATGTTGAGTCAGGAATACATCTGCGAATGGGAATGGGTCGATGAGGTTGGCGTTCGGCGTAGTTTTGGGAAACAAGCATTACCAGACGTATTGCCGCACGACACCAAGAAATGGACGATCCGATACCCAGTGACCCATGATGTTGCAACAAAAGTCGGTCAACGCGACATGTGTATCAATCTCCGCATCCGAGCACTGAAGACGAAACTGTGTGTTGAGGAAGGTCACGAAGTATCGAGTTGGCAATTTCCAGGGAAACCGAGCACCGCCATCACCCCAGTTACTGCAGGGTGCGGTTCGTCGACTTCAAGACTCATTGTGGACGACTGTGCCAAGGAGGTAATTGTATCCACTGAAGCAAACGATTTTCACATCATTCTCAACAAGTCTTCAGGAATGTTCACCGAATTCGTTATTGGCGGAAACTTCGTCTTCACCGAAGCATTCGCGCCCAATTTATGGCGTGTTCCGACCGATAATGACCAAGGTGGAAAGGTCAATAGCTTTGCCAGCCATTGGCGCGCTTCAGACCTCGATCACACGGAACTGACAAACGTTCGAGTAGAAATATCCAAAACGGACACCAAGGTCACTCTGCGTGTTACCGGCGACATCTATTTCTCGCAACCTACGGGTGTTGTAACCTACAACGGCACTTTCGATATCTTGCAAGACGCAACCGTTGATACCTCCATCACCTTCCGTATCTCCTACAGTGAGAAAGATGCCGCACCGCTTCCATTGCCTCGTGTTGGCGTTCGATTCAAGGCTCCAAAGGAGTTTAATAGGTATCGATGGTACGGCAGAGGTCCACATGAGAACTACGAGGACCGCAAAGAAAGCGCTCTTGTCGGCGTTTATGAGGCCAATATCATCGACGACATCACACCGTATGTTCGTCCCCAAGAATATGGCAATCGATGTGACGTTCGTTGGTGGGAAATAATAAATCATTCGGGAAGGAAGGTGCGTGCTGAGGCTGTTGGGCAGAGCTTATTTAGCAGCTCGGTGCATCCGTTTGAGATGGTGATCCTAGAGAAGGCCGATCACGCTGACGAGTTGGAGGTAGATGACGATAGCGTGCATTGGTATATTGATGTGAGACAAATGGGTGTAGGAGGAGACAATTCCTGGAGCCCCAGGACGCATCCGGCATACTTGTTGACGGGTAATGAATATGGGTTTAGATTAAAGTTGCAATTCCTTTAATGGGTGTGTATGGAAGACGACCATCAATAAATACATTCTTCGGTGGCTTATCCGAACTGCAGTCACACCGACTTTTCCCAAGTTAAACACGTCCTCCTCTCCTCTCAACACGCCATATCATGGCCGACAACCCGCAGCACGCGAGCACGTGGCCCGATCCACCGCTCTACTTCCGCCGCTACACCGCAGAGAACCTGCAGATCCTGGCCCGCGCCAAGAGGGACGGCGTGCCCGCTATTGGGGATGTAGATGTCGCGACCATGGAACCACCCGAAATTGTGAAGGAGGAGGGATCGTACCTGATGTTCAACCAAGAATGGCAGGTATGTCGACTGTGTTGACGGAGTGAGATTGGAAGAACGGTGATGATACTTGGTCGGCACTAATTAGGCATGATATCTGAACTTGAATCTGGCAGGTGCACGATAAATTGCCGACGCTGGGTGAAAAGCAATTGTTTCCAGATGGACCGATAGGTAACTAGTAAATGTGGCGGGTACATGGTGTCTAGAGCGACCTCGGACGTATACCCTCCTTGGAATCTGGCGTCACGTCGAGGTCTGCATAAAGGATTTGCCCTCCGCGCTCGTTGTGTTGGGTACATGATAATTAGAAAGAGCACGACCTCTTGAAGCTGTCCGAATACAGGCGCGGGGTTCAAATAATACCAACATAATCCGTTTGTTTCTATACGGGCGGCGGTTTCCTAGACCGCGTACAAGAGCTCAAAAAGCTGAACCGTTCTCTGGTGCTGAACTACGTCGAGCTATTGGACGTGTTAATACAGTCGCCTCAAGACGTGGGTTATTCGACCTTTTCCCTATTATCAATTTTGGCGCATTAATGTCACAAAATATAGTCGAGTATTGCGTGATATCTAA
>RQIL01018665.1:0-19912 GCA_003951145.1 Jimgerdemannia lactiflua | reverse complement strand
TTTATCTGAATGATGAGAAGTCTAGTGTAAGATAAACCAACTTAAGTTTTTGAGAAACTTTGGGAAAAGACTCCAAGAGCCAAGGATAACTCTTGTTCAAGACCGCCCGCCGCCGCCGAGTTTAAGGAAATCGACCACTGCTAAGAAACCCGTCAAGTTAGGAAATCGTCGCCGCCAAGGACCACCGCAAGTTTCCAAGTCAGTCAGTCAGTCAAGTTAAATTGCTGCCACCAAGTTAAAGGAAACCCGCCAGGAAACCGTTAAGAAATCGCCGCCAAGAACCACCGTGCATTTCGGACAGAGACCTGTCAGAACGACCACCCGCCCTCAAGTTATCAAGTTAATCGAACGTATGACCCATGAACGAACCGCATCATGAGCCGCTTAGTTTAAGATCGCCGCTCCGCTGTTCCCCACGTTATTCAACGATCGACCGACCTGTCCAGACCGCTTATTCGAGACAGAAAGATCGTTGCTCCCCGCTCCCCATGTTATTTGACGATCGACCACCCCCGTTCGCCCCATTTAATAGACCCACCCAGACCATGCCACGTTAACCGTTCCCCATGTTAATCGATCCGCCCAGACCGATTATTCGAGACCCGAGTTCCCACGCACATTAATCGTCAGCCCGCCTGCATTTGGACTCTGATCGCCGCCCGCCAGGATAAAAGAATAACCGTCCGCTGCGCCCACAAGCAGCGCACCGCACCATTCAAGTAAATCGCCAGTAAAAAGACCATCGACCACTAAACAATTGAGCCGAGCCGCATTCAAAGAATCCATCATATTCAATAATCCGAGCCATATTCAATAAGCCGAGCCATATTCAATAATCCGAGCCATATTCCAAGGACCATCATCGTTCCGAGTACCCGCACTCGAGCTATCAGCTATTGTATTTGCAATCGACCTCCCGCGCTTTGACGACAAATCGAACGAGCAGTCACGTGACCATCGACCCGATAATCGACGCGAACAATATATTTAATTCATTATTTCGAGACCGCACTTCACCAAGTGTGCAAATGGACATATAAGTTTATACAAAAAGCACACCACAGTATATAGTAGTTTATACATATTCGCAAGATATCATCCTTCTTCTTGACAAACAGAACTGGGGAGCCAAAGAGTGACTTGCTTGGTTAAATGGCTTCTCACTTGATGAGTTCATTGAGTTTTTTCTTAACTGCTTCAATTTTGAGTAGTAATATATAGTATATTTTCTTCTTAAGAATGGCTATATCTGGTACCAGCTTGATTTTGTGGTCATGATCTCCTGATGGTAGTAGACCAGGCAGTTTGTCCAGACATCCTTATACTTGTTTAGAAGTAGCTTGATACTTTTGCTGATTGATAGCTTCTTGTTCTCTTTCTTGGATCAGATCAGTGCAATAAAGGCACAGGTAGCTTTCTTGAGAGTCTTCTTGAACTGGATTGCAGAGAGAGTTGCAATTGGAGTTTTCATCTGAGTCTTGTCTGGCTTGATTGTAATGTTGGCTCCATCTTGAATCAGGGTGACTTCATTATTGATCTAATTAATATATAGGTTGTATTGCATAAGCTAGGGTTTACTTAGAATTAGGTCATGGTCTCCTAGGGGTACCACTTCAAAATCTAGACATTCTCAATACTTCTAAATCTTCAGGGGAAGTTTGACACCAATTGAGTTGATTAGCAGAGTGGTGCCATCAGTAGTAACAACTCTACCATTCTTACTGGCTGGCTTGGTGAGAATCTTGAGCTTATCAATGAGGTTCTTGTTAATGAAGTTCCCAACAGCTCTACTGTCTATAAGAACATCTAGTTCTTGATCTTTGACTAAATCTTTGAAGATGAGCATTGAGTTGGCTCAGTTCTCAGCTATACTAGCAACTTGATCAGTACTACCAAAGCCTTTCTGATCTCACTTGGTTGAGGACAACTTGGTGACTTTCTTGATGGCAGGCAGGATAGCTTACTCCAGAATGAGCTGTATAATTCTATTGCCTTCATTGACAGTATAAGGTTGGTCCTTGTGATTGACTAGTAGGACTTGCATTTCTCCTTAGAAGTCAGAGTCAATGACTTCAGTACCAATATCCAGTGCATACTTGACACTGAGACCAGATCTTGGTGCAATTCTTACATAATGTTCCTTGGGTATTTCGACTGCTAGACTAGTTGGAATGAGCCTTCTTTCATGGGTAGAAATAGTGACTTATTGAATGGCTTAAAGGTCTAAACCAATGGCTCCTTCTGACTATGCTTGAGGAATCTGGGCCTTGAGGTTGATTTGCATGAAATTGAGTACAACTTCTTATTTGACTTGATGACCTTGAGTGTCTTTGGACAGAACCAGGATCCTCTTGGGTTTGGTAGTCTTCTTGGGACATTTTGTAACAATATAGCCAGACTGTTGGCAAAAGAAGCAGGCTCTAGCCTTCTTGAGACACTCCTTTTCCTTAGGTGTATGCTTGTTCTTCTTGTTCTTATTGATGGTGTCTAGATCCATGAGGGCAGGTCCAACAGTTCTGACTTTGGTTTTCTTCCTTCTGTAGTTATTGTTAAATGGCAGTCTCTTTTGCTTGAAGTGGTTGCTATAGATAATGATATCAAATCTATCAGTAATTTTTATTGCTATGTCTAGGTCTTTGGGTTCTTCTAGTTTGACACAAACTCAGGTTTGTCCTTTCAGGCCTCAGATATACTTGTCAATCTTCTTGTCTTCAGTGATATGAGGCAGTTTTAGTAGAATTGATAAGAATTGTACATTGTATGCCTGCATAGACTTAAGTTGTTTGACATTTGCTAGGTGGTCTTGCATGGCCTTGATGCTGTTGACAGATTTGAATTAGTCTTGAATAGTATCTGAGAAATCACCCCAGACCTTGATTTGGCCAGAAAATCTTATGTTCTGGACATAATTTTACCACCAGATTGCAGTATTCTCTTGGAGGAGTGTGGTGGCAAATTGGACTAGTACTGCTTCATCCAAATTGGTCAGTTCTCCATACTGCTCCAATTGGAAAAGCCAGGCATCAGTAGACAGTCCTCCTCTTTGGCCATCAAAGGTATCAGGCTTCTGAGGTTTGATGGTGACTGCCATTAGAGATATCATTATAGGTATAGATGTAGACTGCACAGGGGCTTTGCTCTCCTTCTTGTTCAGATATTCTTAAAGTTGGGAGATTTGAGCCAGTGCAGTATGCAGAAGGCTTTCTAGAGTCCCAGATGATTGAGTAGGAATTTGCTGCTCCTTCTCTTCTTCTTGCTGAGCATAGGGAGTATTCTATGAGATATAAGTATTATAGATATTATTGTCCCAGGTATTGGTGTTGGGGTCCATGGTGTTTGACTAGTTCTTGAAAGGTTTCTTATTTAGGTAAGGTGTAACTTAACTGCTGCTACCAAGTGTAATGGTTCTGGTTTCTTAAATAAGGAAGCAACTTGTTTCTAAAGATTCAAAGTAGCTTAAAGAGTTACTAAGAGTTCAGGAAGATCTTGTGGTTTCTGGGAGAAAATATTCTAAGTTTTATTTATGAGAACAGAGAGGATATTTATATAAGATCTGAAAGAAGGATTCAGAAGAATCTGAGAAATCAATAGAAATACCAAAAGGAAAGTTCTCAGCAATGATAATAAATAAAGTTTCACAATATTCCATGAAGTTCCATGACTAGTGTGATAAGCCAAGAAAATGTACTATTAGAATTACAAGATGATGTGAACATTAGCATAATATAGTAACCAGTACAGCAACCATTACTGCAGAAAACTATATAAATAACTCAGATAGCTGAATTAGGAAAAGTGGACCCCCAAGGTCCAGTGGACCTCCAAGGTCTAGTGGACCCCCAAGGTACAATCCTGTCATAAATAGCACTCTATAATTAGCCAGATAGCAACCAGATAGCAACCACAATATATAAAATACCCCAGAGACAAGAGTGAATAAACCTCAGTTCTGAAAGTTCAAAAAGCAAAAGTCAATTATCTGGTATACTTAGGATAAACATCTGCCAAAAGCCACTTAATCCTAAAGGAATTGGATTGCAACACTTAGGAGATATACCTGCCAATAAGCCACTGCCAAGAAATTGTGAGCATTGTTCTGTTCCCAACTCCAGTCCACTTTCCAATACAAAGAAGTCCACTCTTTTTGATTTGCTTGCCAGATAAGCCTGAAGAAATCTGTCAGTTTAAGTCCACCTCTTAAAGCCAGTCAATTGATGTAACTTTGAAGTCCAAGTTCACCATTAAGTTTGAAGAACTTTACCATCTATTTCAAAAGAAGTCTGTCAGTTAAAGGAATCCACCTTAAAGCTAGTTCTGACATACCTTCACAATGAATCCATTTATATAAATGAAGCAGTTCTGATATAACTTTGCCAGCCAAAGTCCATTTTCAAGAAGTCTGTTATATTTTAGTTCACCAATCTACCACATTCTGCCAATCTGCATCATTCATCCATATTGACTGTATAGCTATATAATTTGCTTAACTGTATTGCTTAGAAAAACCACATCAATTACTCAGTCTATACTGTTCAACCTGATCACCTGTCATGAGCATCAAGAACCTATATGCTTAAGGAAACCTGATTGCCTGATTTCCAGAGAGCTCATACTTTTAAGGAAATCTGCCTAATTATCTGAGTCACAGATTCCCAGAAGAGTCCACTTATAAGGAAATCTACCAAATTAGCCACACTTAGATCATTGAGTTACATGAATTATCCACTGTCACTCAAGAAAGAAATCCACTTATGAGAGACTATTATATGAATTATCTATCAACCTAAGAATATTGCCAAATTAGGAAATTGATCGCTCACAGAAAGTCTTCAGCTGTAACATTTTAGCATAGTTTATTTCTTTTTCTTTATCTTTCTAGTACTTTCTGTAACCTTCTGGCACCTTCTGAATGATTAGAAATCCTTTCTTGGCACTAAGCCATAGCTAGAACATTCCAGTCACATCTATTCTAGTCTTAGCTAGTCACAGAACATTGCAGAACTTTATTTGTCATCATTTGTCATCTTTGCCAAGAACTTTCCTCTTGGCATTTCCATTGATTTCTCAGATCCTTCCAGATCCTTCCTTCAGATCTTGTATAAATATCCTCTCTATTCTCATGAATAAAGCTCAGAATATTTCTCCCTGAATTTATAAGATCTTCCTGAACTCTTAGTAACTCTTCGAGCTACTTTGAACCACTAGAACTAAGTCGCTTCCTCATTTAAGAAACCAGAACCATTACATCAGCTGTTGAATATTATACTACTAAATACCAATACAGGAGGATCCTATATATATTATCTGACATTTTGTTGCTTTTTGACAAAGTAACTGGGGGCTTAAGCCAATCTACACAGCTGCCCAATCTTGTAATTTGCCTCTATTGAGTCAGGTACATTACATTTAGAGGCTTAACTGGGAATATTCTCAAAGGAGTTAGTGTGACTTTTCAGCTTACAGAACCCAACCTTCAACCTGGAGACCAGTACCACTATAACCTTTAATACAGCATCAATTTCAGCTACTATAAAAAGAAATTCCAGTACTACAAAGCATTTGGACAGAAAGAAATATAATTATCTCTAGAATTGGATACCACTCAGCCTGATATTGCAGAAGTCAGTATGGTACAAAATTCTCCATCAATACTATCAGTGAATATACCAACTAGAGATTTTGATGAGCTCACACTAGATAAAGTAGACAACACTAACCAAGACTTTGACAATCTTGTCCAAGATCTCAACAATCATCTTGAAAGATTCCCTCCAAGAGTTTTCTCTGATTTATCCAGACCAGTAACCCCAATCCCAAGAATCCAATCAACAAGACTCTCCAGAATAGTACCAAGAAGAGCACCATCTCTCAGATCTTCTACACCTTCAAGTTCATACTCATCAATAGCCAACAACTCAGAATCAGACTCAGAAATCAAAATAGAATTAGAAGATAGTGACAATGAAATGGGCACAATAGACTGACAATTGAAAAGAAGATAAAGAGAACCTCCTGGTCAAGACCCTGCAAGGAATTCTTCAAGGAGAAATAAGAGGAGAAAAGTCTATCAAAGAATGGAAGAAGGACAAGAATGAGATTCAAGACCTCAATTTGAAAGTAGACAGATTGGTTGGGCAGATTGAAAAGCTCACTACATATGAAAATTGGAACTATTAGTCAAGACATTCTCCTAAAGAAAATCAGAACTATCAGCCAAGGTACCCTCCATATGAAAATCAGGATTATCAAAGAAATTACCCATCCTCTGATAGTCGAAACTATCCTTCAAAAGATAGGGTCCAATGCTATAAGTGTGGACAGCAAGAACACTATGCCACTGAATGCAATAACTAAGGCAACTCTAGGAATTCCAAACCACCAAACTGAAAGGATACCCACAACAAAAGAACAGAAGCTCACCCAGTTGAAGACTATGAACAGAGTGATAGTGAGGAATACAGTGACCTAGACCTGTACCCAACTAAGGCTGAATATGAAACAATCTATCCAGCAAAGAAAAGAAAGAGAGCAGTAGGCCACCCCTGAGTATTTGAGAAGCCACCAAAAAGAACAAGCAAGAGAATCATTTGAAATAAAGATGAAGAAGAGCAGGTTAATACACCTTCCTGGTCTCCTTCACCATTCATTCCTAGAGCTACTATTAATGGAGAAGACCTCCTATCAGAATCTGATGATGAAGATATAGGAGAAGAACCAGAATTGGAAACCAAGACTCCAAAGTCCAAGAAGAAATATATCCCAAAGACCATGCCCTGAGACATCTACAATGAAGCCTGGAAAAAGATTCAAGAAGTCAAGATGGAAGTTCCACTCTTGCAATTTTTTTAACTGATATCTGCTGGAGTAAGAAACAAGTTGCTGCAAACTACCAGATCCTACACAGGAAGAATTCCCATCCCTCAAGACAAACCAGCAATCCCTGCAGTATAAGCTGCAGAAAGACATGTCAGCACCTATTTATTTGGAGAAATCAGAGACCAGAAGGCGAAAATTCTCATTGATATAAGAGCAGCTATATGTGTCATTACCAAGAAATTCCTGAACAACATTCAATGGCCTATTGATTAACCATCTAGCCTCAGCATTATAGTAGCAGATGGAGTCTGAACTCAATCCCTGGGAGAGGTCTGAAATATCACCATCACTCTTGAATACATTCAGTTTGCTATTCTCAAGACAGTTGTAACTGAAGCTGTCACCTATGACATGATCCTTGGCACCAATTGGATGAAGGAGATGAATGCAGATGTCAACATTGGCCAACAAGTGCTCAAATTCGACTATAGAGGAAAAAAGTACTAAGTCAAAGTCATTAGTTTTGAGCCATCAAAGAAAAAGAAGAAGGTGATCATTCAAGAAGAATATGCCAGCAGTGAAGAATCCACCACAGAGGAGAAAGAAGAAGAGGACTCTGAGGATGACAATGACCCCAGACTGAGGCCCCAAATCAACATGGTAGAAGACAGACCAGAAGACAATGTGTGGGTACAAGATACAATCCCCATCACAATTAGAGCTATTGCTGGAGAAGCCAGAGGATACACCAGATGCCTCCAAAGACAGAAATGTGAAGAACACTCATCCAAATATGTAGGAATTCGAAAAAGCCCTAGCACTACTTGCACTGAATGCAGAAGAAAAAAGAAGAAATACCTCCACAATACTCAGCTAAAAAACCATGTATAAGTCATGCCCAATTCCAAAATTGAAGCTGCAGAAATTCAAGCAATCTGGGACCAGCCTCTAGAAGAAGAAGAAGATAGCATTTCTGAAAATAAAGAGCTCCCCACAGTTGTTTCATAGGATGATCTGAATTGGGAACCTCAAGAAGGAGAAGATAATACACCCTAGAGTGAAGAAAAAGCTGGACCCAGCTTACAGCCAGTTATCCCAAGGCTTGAAACTCACCAAGAAAGAGCCTTCTGAATGGGCAGATGTCCCCATCAAGTTGTTTTTCACTCACCAAGAGACTACTGCTATCAATGCCATATACTGAACCAGTAAATCAGATAGCCCTATAAACAGAAATCTCTGAAAATCATTGCAGAAGGGACCTCATTCTAAGAATCCATCACTATACTTATAAAGAGAAGACATGGAGATGGATTCTACACCCAAACAGAAGTAAAACCCCTCTCTATCCTCCCACCAAAGTTTGATGTGAATAGATGCAGATTCCTAAAGCTAGGAGAAATCGAAGAAAGAAAGAAGCACTTCCAAGCTATGGGATATTGTCATCATGGAAAGCATCCCAGATACTAGCCTTGTCAATACAAAAAGATCTATCTCAGTAAGGATGTGATTGTACACACACTCAAAAGAGAAGATGACTGAGCAAAGATTCAAAAAGAAAAAAAGAAAAAGCCCACAAGGAAGGTCCTTAAGATATATGACCTAGGAGAAGATATTCTGGCTCTCATCTACCATGCAACTTGCTAAGGATAGATAGATGATGCTATCAATTTCATAAAAGCCCTAGATCTCACTGGAAAAAGAGGAATCAATTATCTTTGAGATTCATCTACTAGAGTAAGATAGTTACACTTAGATATCAGAGGTTGGAGATCTGATGCCACAGGAGCCTCAGCCCATGGACAACCTATACTTAGCAAGAATATTACATAGTTTACCCTACTTCACCCCAATGCAATTCCATCCAAAAAGATACACTAAGAAGATATTGGCTATGACCTCAATAGCCTTTATGATACTACTATGGGTCCTGAAAGTACAAAGCTCATCAGAACCAGTATTGCCATGCAGCCATCAAAAGAAACTTACATCCAGTTAACCTCAAGGTCTGGACTAGCCCTTGAAGGACTTTTCACTGAAGGAGGAACTATTGATCCAGGGTATATAGGCAAAATCAAGGTCATCTCAAGAAATAGAAATAGTGAATAGATTTGAATCAACAAAGGAGACAAAATCACTCAAGTAGTTTTCCTTGAGTATAAAACCCCTTAGCTACAAGAAGTACCTAAGCTCATTTAAGGAACCAGACAAGCCAAAAAATTTGGAAGCTCAGATAAGAAGGAAGTACATCTCCTTCAGGTCAGCTGATTCAAAGCAAATACTTCTTAGTAAGTTTTCTACCAACCAGTAAAGCTTCACAAGAACCTCATCCTTGAGTTAGGAGAGTAGACCACTATCGAAATCTTTGCACCACTAGACCCCGGGAATCTCTTCTTCAAGCCTAATGAAGAAATCCAAAATCTGTATATAGAAGGGTATATATTCCCTGACAAGATGAATCCAGTATACTCCCGGGCAACCAACACAAGCTGGGATAACATCATCTTGCCAAAAGGAACCATCATTGGACACCTTATGCCTTACCATAACCAAATACACAAAGAAGTTTATGAATTAAACTTACAGAGAAATGACAAAAGGTTACAGAAGAAAAGAAAGGCCCCTCTGTGACCCAGGGGAAAGTGAAGTCTTCCACAAACATTGGAGAAGAATTGACCCCTCAGCAATAACAGCAATTGACCAAACTCCTTCATAAATATCAGGACATCTTCACCACAGACTATGGCAACCTACCATACAATCCATCATACTACTACAGTATAAATACAGAAAATGCAGCACCTATCTGACAGAAATCATACAGAATACCCCACTACTTGAAGACATTCAAAAAAGAACATATACAGGAACTCTTAGACAATGGAGTCATCTGACCCTCTATCAGCCCTTGGGCCAGCCCTATGCTTATTGTACCAAAGAAAGGAGGATAGAGACTTATTGTAGACTTCAGAAAACTCAACACAATAACAGAAAAAGATGCATACCCCTTGCTCTGAATTGATGATCTTTTGGACCAGCTATAAAATATAAGATACTTCAGCAGTATAGATCTATTTACAGGATTCCATAAGATACCAATGGACTCCAAAGACATTCAAAAGACAGCTTTCCTTGCCCTAGGAAAATTGTTTAAATATCTCTAAATACCTTTTGGACTCTGCAATACACTTCCAATCTTTTAGCAAATAATAAACTCAGTATATACCCCTCTCATCCACTACTGCCTGATAATTTATGTGGATGATTCCAACATCTACTCAGTGAATTTTGAAGACCACCTGCAAGACCTTGAAGAGTTTTTTAAACTCACCTAACAAAACCAACTGAGACTTAACTCAAAGAAGTGCTACTTTGGCAAACAGAAGCTTGAATTCCTTGGATTCATAGTTTCTAAAGATGAAACACATATAGACCCCAAGAAGATTGAAAAAGTCAACAACTTCTCCATCTCCAAGACCCTGAAGGAAGCCTTGTCCTTTCTGATGCTTACATCTTACTACAGAAGATTTATCAGAGAATTTGCCAAAATCTCTGCCCCAATCTGAATTCTGCTAAAAAAAGAAGTACCATTTCAATATAAAGAACCATAAGAAGAAGCTTTTCAAAAACTACAATATTGCCTGACCTCAGTACCCATCCTAGTCTGATCAGATCTACAGAAACCTTTCATTCTATATACTGATATATCCAAGAATGGTCTCAGAGTATTGCACAAGAAGAACCTGACAAATAGTACCATATAATAGCTTATACAAGCAGAGCCACCAACAAGCAGCAGATCAACTATGGGAGCACCAAATTGGAATGTCTTGCAGTCATATGGGTTGTCACTCTATTCAAATATTATCTCATTGAAAGAAAGTTCACTTTGATCATAGACCATACAGCTCTCAAATAGTTACTACACTAAAAAGACCCCACCAGAATCCTTGTCTGATGGATTCTTATTCTCCAAGATTACAAAATCAACATCATCTACAAAGCAGGAAAAACTTACAACAATGTTGATATTCTTTCCCACATGACTCAATGAATCAAAAAAAGGGTATACCTTGGAACTGCACTCTCAAAGAAGTTCCCATGACCATTAAGGAGCAAGACAATCTCATCTGACAAGAACATCAGAAAGTCCACTAAGGACAGACAAATACAGAAGAAAAGATTTGAAAAGATTATCAACATTGGTCCTACCTCAGAACACAAGTCCAAGATATCATCCAGAAGTATGATATCTGCCAGAAGTATCAAGGAAAGAAGAACTACCAAACCCCTTTATAACTGATTCCCCCATCTACTCATATCTTCCAAAGATGGGAAGTAGATGTAATTGGACCCCTGCCAGTAACACCAAAACAAAATAAATATATCCTAGTATTTATTGAACATCTGACTAAATGGCCTGAAACATATTCCATAGAGATTGCAGATACTCTAATCATTGTTGGATATCTTTATGACCTCTCTCTCTAATATAGACCCTCTGAAGAACTCATCTCTGACTGAGGAATTGAATTTGCAAATAATATAATCTCAAGTTATGCATGAATTCATAGGATCTACCTGAAAAGAACAATCTCTTATCATCCTTAAACCAATGGGATGACTGAAAGAATGAACCAGACCATCAAGAAAGAACTTGGCAAGATCAATTCTACCAATTGGAATCTCTGCTTATCTGAAATTCTGTGGGAAATCTGAAATACACCTGTTGCCTCAACCAAACAAAAACCCTTCAAAATGATGTTTGCCAAGAAGATCAGAACTGCTGATCATAAGAACCTTGGAAAGCTTCTTGAAAAAGGAGATTAGCTGTGAAAAGATGCCCAAAACTAAATTATCAAGACTCAGGAAAGACAAAAGATGTATTATGACCAGAAGCAGAAGGATCAGAAGATCAAGATTGGAGATTAAGTCCTAGTTTGGAGAAGTATGATTGAGATAAACTTTGTCACCAAACTGGAGCTGAAATGAGAAGGATCATACCTTGTATACAATATCAGAGGAACTAGTATCTATATAAGAAGTATGGATAGATGTGTCTTGAGAACCCCAGTTCATATCAATTACCTCAAGATATATCTATACAAACCATAAATCAGAGAATAGATCAATATCTCCAGACTCTCAACCTTAGTTCCTTTCAAGCCCTGCCAATTCCTCTACTCCAGTTCCACCAACTTGAAGGAACTCCAATACAGTTGATTCAGAAGCATCAAAAAAATCTTACCATTGCCCAGAGATTGCTTCAGATCCACCACTTGCAAGCCTTCTACAATATTGGACAACTGTTATAAGAACAACCCTATATAGGCAATCCAGCTAATATATATAACCCACAGAGAAGCCAGGACTGCCAAATGAATCTTCACTCTATATGAACAAAATGTGGGAGCACTTATACAGGCCCAGTTTCATCTGAATGATATCCAGAAGATGAATGAAAAAACTTTCTAAAGTATCCTCCAACAAGTAGACTTCTTGTTTCCCGAAGTATAAGAAGAAGATCCAGAATTAGAATGAAGTGACCCAGACATAGAAGAAAATAATGATACAGGCATAAATGTAGAGGATGCTTATAGATACTGAAATAATTACTAAAGAATAGTCTGGGACAGACCACTTTTTAGTGGGGGCTGATGTGATGAGCCAAGAAAATGTACCATCAGAATTGCAAGATAATGTAAACATTAGCATAGTATAGTAACCAGCACAGCAACCATTGCTGCAGAAAACTATATAAATAACCCAGATAGCTGAATTAGGAAAAGAGGACCCCCAAGGTCCAGTGGACCCCCAAGGTCCAATTCTGCCATAAATAGCACTCTATAATTAGCCAGATAGCAACCAGAGGGTAACTATAATATATAAAATACCCCAGAGACAAGAGTGAATAAACCTCAGTTTCAAAAGTTCAAAAAGCAAAAGTCAATTATCTGGTATACTTAGGAGAAATGTCTGCCAAAAGCCACTTGATTCTAAAGGAATTGGATTGTAACACTTAGGAGATATGCCTACCAATGAGCTATTACTAAGAAATTGTAAGCATTGTTCTATTCCCAACTCTGGTCCACTTTCCAATACAAAGAAGTCTGCTCTTTTTGGTTTACTCACCAGATAAGTCTAAAGATATCTGCCAATTTAAGTTTACCTCTCAAAGCCAGTCAATTGATATAACTTTGAAGCCTGAGTTTGCTGCCAAGTTTGAAGAACTTTGCTGCCTATTTCAAGAGAAGTCCACTAGTTAAAGGAATCTATCTCAAAGCTAGTCCTGATGTACCTTCACAATGAATCCATTTATGCAAATGAAGTAGTCCTGATATAACTTTGCCAGCTGAAGTCTATTTTCAAGAAGTCTGCTATGTTTTAGTCTACCAATCTGCTGCATTTCACCAATCCACATTGTTCATCTATATTGACTGTATAGCTGTATTTTATGCTTAATTGCATCACTTAGAAAAACTGCATCAACTGCTCAGTTTACACTATTCAACCCAATCGTCTGTCATGAGTATCAAGAACCTGTATACTTAAGGAAACCTGATCACCTGATTCTCAGAGAGCTCATACTTTTAAGGAAATCTGTTTGATTATCTGAGTCATAGATTCCTAGAAGAACCTACTTACAAGAAAATCTGCCAAATTAGCTATACTCAGATCATTGAGTCATATGAATTATTCACTATCACTCAAGAAGAAAATTCACTCATAGGAGACCATTATACAAATTTCTACCAACCTAAGAATATTACCAAATTAGGAAATCGATCACTTACAGAAAGTCTCCAGCTGTTAAATATTATATCACTAAATACTAATATAGGAGGATCCTATATATATTATCTGAACATTTTATTGCTTTTTGACAAAGTAACTGGGGGCTCAAGCCAATCAATACAACCATCCAACCTTGTAATTTGCCTCTATTGAGCCAGGCACATTACACTAGCTAAGACTGAAACAGAAGTGACAAGAATGTTCTAGCTGTAGCTTAGTGCCAAGACAAGATTTCTAATCATTCAAAAGATACTGGAAGATTATGAAAAGTACTAGAAAAGACAAAGAAAAGAAATAAACTATGCTAAAATATTACACATCCCCATTCAAGTAGGGAAAGCCTGCCTAAATATACCTCAAGCTATTGTGACCCCCACAACCTCCTATGACCTGATCCTGGGAACAGACTAGTTGCACCAAGTTGGAACCAATGTGGATATCAAGAGATAACTTTTAGTCTTCTCTATCCATAGACAGAAGTACAAGATACCCATCAAGTTAAGGGAATCATCAAGGAAAGCAAGTCAGGCCTCTGAGACAGAATGGTAAGGATATGGTAATATACTCACCACTATCAAGAATGAAGATAAGAGTGAAGCAAATTTCCTATAAGAATTAGGAAGTGATTTCAATACCCCTGGAAACAAAGATAGCAAACTAGAAGAACCCTTTATTAGAGTCATTAATATAGAAGATCTAGAAGTAAGAATTAATAGAGCCAATAATAAAAGAGCAGTACTCAAGTTCTCAGGACCATCCACACAGCCACCACCCCTACTGATAGAGAATCGAATCATATAAGCCTTCTACCTAGATATGTGTAAATACTTCAACTACTTCTACTCACCAAGAGATGATTGCAGCAACTGCTGAATCTTGAATATTAAAAGGGTTCTAATGTCAGTAATCAAGGATAGAAATGAATTGAGATAAGCACTAGTTCCCAGCCAAGCAACTTCAAGGATCTTCAAGACTTATCAAGAATAACAGAAGGTCCTTTTCCATCAACCTGTGGGAACTCTCACAATCAAAGGAGACAGTAATAATTCCTATACTATTATCGGAGCCTTCCAGATCACTTTGCCCACCTATGATAAGTACTAGAAGAGATACCCTACCAGTAAGAAAGTCAAGAAGCAAAATGAGGGCTTTGTTAAGAAAGGACACTGTGATTGTAGAAAGACCTTTACCTGTTACTGATGTGAATATTGAAGTATTCATCTTAATGAGAATGTCCACAAGAGCTAAGTCAAGAGAAAGGACTCCACTCTGCTAGAATCTCAAATCTGCTGGGCCTATCGAAAATGCAAAGAGATCAACTATAAAGAAGACTGCAAAGCAAAGAACAGGACTACTATCTGGGACCTATTATTGGAGATTCTGGCCATCATCTGTTGGCACTGCTACCTACATGAAGGAAATCAAGGAGTCAATCTTGCCTTCACCTTTATGGAAGCCTTGGACCCTTTTGGAAGGACTGAATTCAACTATATAAGGAACCCAAAGACAAAAGCACACTGACTATTCTTTAAGCCAGAATGAATGGAGTTCTCACCCATAATTGCAGCTACTGGAGTACTATTCCTCAAGACTCAGTCAGTCATCCAAGTCAAGCTACTCTCACTGTGGGCCCAGCCCCCTCTTGTACAAATAGAAGGATTAGTTGGATATGATCTCTATCTCTCCTATCAGGCAGTAATCCAACTCAGAAGTACCAGAACCTTTGACCTTCAAATTGTACTTGTCATACTACTAGAACTCTATAGCCAACTGGTATCCAGATCATTCTTGATAGCTGAAGGAATCACTATAAAAGGAGGGATTATTGATCAAGACTACCAAAGCTCTCTCAAAGTCATCATCCATAATAATAAAAGAGCCCACTGAAACTTCAGCCCTTTGAAAGCTATCTGTCAAATCCTCTTCATTAAGACTTTACAACCTACTATCCAAGAGAGAATAAGGAGACTTTGGAAGCACTAATAGAGACAACCAGAAACCACCTATTGAGATTCATGTAGTGAGAATAGCCCAGTTCAGACAAATGAGACCCTATATCTGCCACTCTATCTGAGTAAGAGAAGATATCATCCTGCAATCTTATCAGTAAAGAGGCCTTGATATATACCTCCCAGTAGAAGCAGATAACTTGATATTTGAGCCATCAATGAAGCTTCAAGAAAAATATCACCTCCTCTTAATAGAAGAACAAATTCATAACCAGATATTACCAATTCACATCCCTATCAGAAACATGGGCTTTGAGATAATCACCATCTCCAAAGGAATAATACTAAGATATTTCAAACCACTGATAGATATCTACAAGGAAGAAGTCTTTGAATTCTTGAGAAATAGCAAGCTCTCTCTGGTGAGACTAATAGTACTAGAGAGGATGACTCAGCAATTAAAGCTATCAACATTGAGACAACTCTAACCAAGGATCAGCAATAATAGATACAGGAGTTGATAGAAGAATACAAAAATATATTTACCACCACATATAATAACTTCTCACTATATCAATATAGAGAACACCTTATATATACTGGAAATACAAAACCCATCCAACAGTGCCTCTACCAAACACCATACTATCTGATTGAGTTTGAACAACAATACATAGAAGAAATGCTATGAAATAGAGTTATCAGACCCTCATCAAGCCCCTGGGCTTCACTAGTAATTATTGTGCCAAAAAAAGAAGAATGGAGATTAGTAGTAGATTTCAGAAAACTCAACAAGTTACTACAGAAGATACCTACCCACTGCAAAGAATAGATGGCCTCCTCAATGCCCTTGGAAAAGCCAAGTACATGACCACTACAGACCAGTTCCAAGGATTCCAAGTAATATCCATTGCCCAGGAAGACATCTGCAAGACAGCCTTCATCACTAGATAAGGACAGTATGAATATCTCCAAATGCCTTTGGACTCTGCAATACATCAGTCTCATTCTAAAGAATGATAAATCATATCTACCAGGACCTTATTGGAAGAAATATACTAGTCTACATTGATGATGTAATCATCTACTCTGAAACATTCAAGCAATACTTGCAAGACCTCCATGAAGTATTTAATACCATTCAAAGCTCAGGACTTAGACTCAATACCAAGAAGTGCTTCTTTGAAAAACACCAAGTTGAATATCTGAGATATATTATCTCAGCTCAAGAAACATATACTGACCTCTATAAGATAGAGAAGGTCAAGAACTACTCAGTCCCAATCTCAGCAAAGGAGATCCTATCCTTCCTCATATTGATATCTTATTATTAGTGATTCATCCCAAGGTTTTCAGATAAGGCAGCACTACTCTGAGATATTTCCAAAAAAGACCAACCATTCTACTAGAAGAAAGATCAGAAGAAGTCATTTAATCTACTCAAGAAGGCCCTTACTGAAGCCTCTGTTCTGGTGTAACCAAATTTTGACAAACTATTCATCTTGGCAACCAATATCTCTACCCTTGAACTTGGATCAATTCTATTCCAGCAAGATGACCAGAAGAAAGAATATGTTATTGAGTATACTAGCAAGATCACAAATGAGACTCAGATAAACTATGGAGCCACCAAACTGGAATGCCTTGCAATAGTATAGGCAGTAGACTACTTCAGACACTATCTCTTGGGAAAGAGATTTGCCCTCATCACAGACCATCAAGCTCTATAATAGTTATTCAAGAAATCAGAACCCTCTGAAATCTTTGCCAGATGGATCATGTCTCTGCAAAAATATCAGTTTACTATTATCTATAAGAAAGGTATCAAGAATTCCAATGTAGACACTCTGTCAAGAATTCCAAGAACTCAAGAAGAAAAGAAGCCCCCATGAGAGAAGACTGCTTTCCACTCATCCAAATGAATCAAGAATTATGCCTCACCCTCATCTGGAGCCTGCATCATAGGAGCTTCAAGAAAGGAATTCAGCTAGCTTACAAGCTATTTATCTAAAGAAACTTCAAGATATTTCAAGAAGATGATAGTGAACTTTAGAGAGTAAAAAGAGATCAATACACCCAAGTTTTAAGAGAAGATGAAATACCAAGAATACTCATAATCAATTATAATCAGAATGCACACTGAGGAATTGGAGCTACCATTGCTAAAATCAAGAAAAGATACTGATGGCCCAAAATAAGGAAATAAATTTCAACACACATTCAATAATATGATATCTACCAGAGATACCAATAAAAGCCAACTAATAAAGTATCATTAATACCAATTCCTGTACTAGCTGGAGCCTTCCAGAGACTTGGAATTGATATTATTGAATCTTTACTAGTAACTTGCTAAAGAAGATAATATCCTTACTATTGAAGACCACCTGACAGAATGGCCTAAAGCTTTTGCCATTGAGACTGCTGATGCTCAGACAATTATTGAGATCCTATATAATGAAGTTTTCAGCTGCTATGGTGTCCTTTAAAAAATCATCACAGACCAAGGCTGAGAATTTATCAACAAAACCATAAAGATCTTTGCAAGTAATTTTAAAATCAAGCTGTAGCAAACAATAGCTTACCACCTACAGGCAAATGGACTCACTAAGCAAATAAACCAGACCATCAAGCAAGGTCTCAGTAGGACTTAAGATCAATTGAACTGAGATATCTATCTTCTAGCAATTCTGTTTAGTATCTATACCTCAAAGACAACTACTATCCAACAGACCCCCTTCTATCTGGTGTATTGTCAAGAAGCACAAGATTCTGCCAAACCAGTCTAACCAAATTTGATGAAACAAGTCACCAAAGAGATCACCCAGTTATATAAAGTATGCCAGTAAGCATGAGGATTTATTATATAAGTACAAGAATGGCAAAAAAAGTACTATGACTGCAAAGCTGACTTGGAGCCCCTACTCATTAGACAATAAGTCTTGGTTTACCAAACCATAATAGAAGGAAACTGGAGTATCAAGTTTAAACTAAAATGGGAAGGACCCTATCTTATATACTAAATATTCATAAATCACATCTATTAACTTAAGACTCTGGACAGAGTTATTCTCAAGACCAAGATACACTGCAATTGTATCAGACTCTACTATCTAAGGGAAACAAAATATATTACCCAATCCCTGTATTGACTTCCTTAAATTGTTGATAATATATGATAATAACTAGTACCTTAAGTATCAGAAGTTTACTTTGGGACCCTGGAACTAGCAGAATATCTAGTGAACCAAAATGAAGCTACTAGCTAAGTTCAAATCCCTTTCAGATGGTTAGTTCAGTAATAAGCCCTCTGCTCTATATAAGGATGGCCAGTCCCCACTAATATGCCAATAATCTATTCTTTAGAGAAATCAAGATATTGCTATCTCTGTATAACTCTACCAAGGATGGCTCTAGTTTTGTAAAGAGTAAATGTGATAATACTTTTGAATCTGGTGATGCTAAAATCTGAAGACTGCTATTACTTTGTAAGCCATTGCTCATAAATCATAACTCATCTGTGACTCATCTTGATCTTAAGATGATCCTCATCTGAAATCATAATGACTCATAATGACCTCAGTAGTATACTACTGACAATCAGGTAACCCTACCTTGAACCAAAGGAGAAGACTTTCAAGATATAAAAAGGAGCACTAAGAAGAGGTATAATAGTATCTACAATCAAGAGGACTTACTATAAATAAAATGCCTATCATCATCTACCAAACAGCTAGGTCAAGGAGGCACTCTGGTCCATCAGTTCAAGAATAGATATTTAATGACATCAGAAGAGCCATAAGGCTATGCACTAGAAGAATCCCCAGCCTGAATCTCTATACAAGAGACCCCTATCACTCTACTCTAAACTGCTGTGAAATGGAAACAAGAATTTCAATAGCCACACAATGCCTTCTTATGTAGCAAGAGTATGAGATAGAATACTATCTCGATACTAACATCGCATCTCTCTCTGGTAACATTCACGTTACACAAATTCCCACACACACTTTTGACACACTTTTCATTGTTTTATTGAGAAAGCTCTTAAGGCGATGGTGACCAAGCAAGGCACGGGCAAGCGTACTGGTGTGGGGGATGGGTCAGCCTTCAAATGGCAGTATGGCAAGGGAGGGATAGGGCTGGGGCCAGGGTTCTTTGGACCGTCGACTGGTGGAGGAGTGGGAGGGGGGCAGGAGTCAAGCAAGAGGGCTGGAGGTGGTGGAACGGGGAGCTTCGCAGCAGCGGTCAAGGGTGGAGGAGGAGGAGGAGGAGCTGAGGAATTGAAGACAGTGGGGAAGGGAAAGGGGAAGTCGGGAAGTGCTGGAGGTGCGCTCTCTGGAGGAGGGAAGGTG
>RQIL01018664.1:0-10316 GCA_003951145.1 Jimgerdemannia lactiflua | reverse complement strand
ATCTATACATTTCTGTTGTCCTTATACCACATTGATAGCCCCAGCACTCTCCCCCTACCCCACCCCTGCATTCATCTGCCCACTCACTCCCACCCTCTCAAACACTATCTTGTTGCCTTCTACCCTAACTCTGCCTCTGCTCTTACTGTAGATCATCTTCAGCAACCACTGCCATCTTGCCAACTTCTCACCAGAGATCATCATCTTCCCTTCTTCAAATACTGCTAACCAGTGCCCTGCCATCTCTACCAATACTGCAAGAACCCACTCCACTGTATTCCACTCATTTCCCACCACTCCTACCATTCTCTCCCAAAGTACATCCCATCGCCCCCTCTCAGCCCTTCTATATTCCCCTCCCAGATACTTCCCCACCTCACACCAGAAACCTGACAACACCTCACACTCCCCTAACCAATGTTCCGGAGTTTATACCACCCCTCCCTCCTGCCCCACCCCCTTACACTCCTCACACTCAAACTCTCCTTCTGCCACTAAGTGACCTGATCAATAGTTTAACATTACATTCCATCTCAATACCCTCCACCATACTATCCAGAACTTTGGAGGGATCCACTTCTTCACCTCAGCCCCCCATGCCCAGAGTCCTGACCAGTCCCATTCTTCTCCAATCCCTACTCTCTGCCACCCCTCTGGCCAGAGATTATTGCCAAGACCACATTGACTCTCCAACCCTGCTCTCAGATCAAAGTTAATCACTGGGGTCCCCCCAGCAACAGCCTATGCCACTGTCACATCCCTGGGTCCCAGTGTTCCTCTCCTACATTATCTTCCCACCTAAGGCCAATCCAGTGCACTCCTTCTATTACTCCCCACCAAAATCTACAGTAGTGCAGCCTTCTACTACTACCACAGTTGACTACAGCCAGCAGGTCTCCAGAAGATCCCCTATGTGCATATTGTGCCTCCCACACCTTCTGCATCAGGGGTACCCACTCCCCCCCATACAGTACCACTGCTCTCTTGAGCCACCAAGCCTGCAGGCAATGCAATTTCCTTGGGAAATCTATCAAGCCAAGGCCACTATGGTTCACTGGCAGAGCAAGCACATCCCAGCTGATTTGACTTCTCTTGTCTGCCCAGATCCATTCCTTCACCAACTTCAGTAGCTTCTTCACCACCCATGCTGGAAAGTCCAGATGATATGCTAGGTACTATAACTTCGGTATCCAATAAATATTCAGAATCATTACTCTTCCGGCCAGCAAGATGTGGTGCCCCCCCCAGCTTCTGAGGGCATCTCCCCATATTTGCTCTCTCCCCTCCCACCAGACTTTTGGCAGCACTGATCCATAAACTGAGAGGAAGATCCCCAAGTACCAGAATGCTTCTCCTGCTGGCACCACTGATCCAATGATATCTCCTCCAACCAGACCATTCCCAAGCACCATAGTCTCACACTTATGCCAGTTTAGCTTCTGGCTGGAGCAACCTTCATACCAGCCAACTGCCTCCTTGAGCTCTCCCACATCCTCTACAGAGCTCAGACCCACTACCATGTCATCTGCAAAGGCACCCACCTTCCAGTTCATCCCTAACACAGTCAATCCATCAATCTTCTGCCTGATCTTATCCAACAGCGGCTCCAGAGAGAGAGCATACAGAATTGGGGACAATGGATCCCCTTGTTGCACCCCTCTCCACAGCATAAACAGGATATCCTGATGTCCATTAACCATAATGGCTGCCTTGCTCCCTTCCAGCATTCAAATAATGGCCTGGCCCAGCCTCTCTGGGATCCCAACTCTCATCAAGACCTTGCCCAGCCACACTCAGCACACCCTATCATACACCTTCTCCTGATCCAAGAAAACAAGTCGGCCATCCACCCCTGCAGCCCTCACTCCTTCTATGATTTCATGTACCCAGGCTGTACTATCTCTAATCAGTCACTCTCCCACAAAGCCACGTTGTTCACTCCCTAAGACCTGTTGTGCCACCACTTGTAGATGTGCTACCAGCACCTTCATTATTAACTTCCTGTCCATATCCAGAAGCATGATTGGTCTCCAATTCTTCCAGTCTTCCCTCTGACCCTTGTCCTTATACAAGAGTGCCACCAGCCCCAGCTCTTACCCTCCTAGCCATTTTCCAGAGTCTATCACCAATTCACACATCTCTCTCATCTCTCTGAGAACTCCCTCAATCTCAACCATCCTCTTCCAAAAGTCCCATGGCAGACCATCCTCCCCTGGTACTGTCCCACTCTTTGTTGCTGACAGAACTCCCATGATCTCCTCCTTCTTGATGGCATGGGTCAGACTCCCCATCTCTTCCACCGCCAGGGGGGACCATTCCTCCAGGTATCCCTCAATAGTGTTCTCATCCTCTCCCCCCTCCTCCTCACTCCACAGACTACCCCATTGGTTCCTAATATATCCCATAGTCCAGTTCTCATTTCTCCATCCTCTTCAATGATCCCCTCCCACCTCTGTCACACTTTGCATGCCCGGAGCAGCCTGGTTAAGTACTTTGTGGGCCTCTCCCCCTCCTCCAGCCCCTGCCACCTCAATCATACCACCATTCCTTGAATCTGTAGCTCCTTCTCCTCTCTTGCCACAATCATCAGCTCTTCAATTTCCATCCTTGACCTTTCCACCCACCACTCCTCCCCCTCCTCCACATCATCTGTCAAGGGCTCCTGTGATGCCAGCAATAAGCCTTCCAACCTTCATGAGATTTCCACCCTTTGCTTTCTTCTAGCTTTCCCTTTTGACTTCCCCATCTCCCCCCAGAAAACCTGAGCAGCCCCCTTCAACTTTAGCCACCTGTTGCCCACCTCAAGCCCCTTCTTTTTCCATCTACTAATGTTCTCCACCACCTCCTTTCCCCATTGTTCCCACATTTCTTTGTCCTTCAAGAGGGCACAGTTAAGGTGCCAATATCCAGGCCCATCTCTACTTCCTCCAAATATCCCATGCCCCACTACCCCCCAGTGATCTGACCAGGGGCACCACACTACTTCTAACTCCCTCCAGACATCCTCTCCCCAGCAATCTACTGTCAAAATCCAATCAATCCATGTCTCCAGACCATGTACCCAGTGAGTGAAGACTGCCCTCTTCCCCCACTTCAATCTTCCAGTATCTCCCAATGAACTCAGATGCTCCACTTTCTCCCATCTATTTAGCCCACCACTCCTGCCAGCTCCACTTTGCCCACCATCAGACTGGTCCACCATCACATCCCTAACTATGTTGAAGTCACCTCCAAGAATGTCAACCCCTGCCTCCACCAGAGCCCCAACATCTAATAGCTCCTCTATCCAATCTATTCGCGATCTTCTCTCAGCCAGACAATAGTAAGACCCAACCACTACTGGCCCCCAATCTGGTCTAACCCAAGTCTCCTATAGCAGTCTATTTTCCCCATCCCCAATGTTCTTCAACTCTCTTTTTCCTTTCCATATCAGAATTCCAAATTTCCCTCACCATTCTGCCATTCCTCCCCATTCCCTTGTCCAGCGCCATCTATCCTTGTCATCCTCACATTGCATATCTTGCAGTAAAAAAACATCTGCTTCTAATTCCTTAAGCTATTTGAAAATGTTTCTTCACTGCTCTGCCCCTCATAGCCCATTGACATTGAGTAAAAATATGTTGGTTGTATTGTTCATTTTGAAGGTATTTAAGTTGTGGTCCCACTCTAGATCTCTATATCCTGATCCATCCTAGATAAGTCCAGCTCCCTCTCAGCCTCCAACTTGACTTTCTTCTTTTCCTTAGCTTCTATTTCTACTAGTATCTTCTGAACTTCCACAGTGTCCTTGTCTTCCATCATTGAGCAATAGTCCTCACAAGCTGTCTGCCACATTCCAGATCCATTCCAAGTATTCCATGTGTCAACCACTGTCCTATGTGCCACTACCTTCAACTCTGCCTCCTGAGAGACATCTACCTCATACCCCTCATCCTCCAGCAAAACTGCCAAATGTGCCATTGCCAACTTTCCCACCATACCAACCCTGCACATGATATCCGACAAAGCCTTGTCATTCAGGAGTCAGAAGTCAACATCCCCCAGATCTTCATCTGTCAGTTCTGTCATCATCCTGCACAGCCATGGCCCCTCCCCCATGTACTCACCTCCAGGGGTAACTGCCCTTTCCCTCATATAGCATTTATTCCTAATGGGTAGAGTAATAGTTCTAAACATTTATTAGCTCTCAAAGTTATAGTATTTCAGCTATTATCTGGACTTCTTTGGATGTGTAGTGAAGCAACTTATAAAGACAATAACTGAATAGTTATGGAAGGAGAAGAGGCCATAAGTGAGTTGAGATATTCTAACTCAGAAGACTATAGATGGTGGGCTGAGACTTATAGATCTCAGATAGCAACTTAAGGCACTATAAAGATAGTGGAGAAAGAGAATAATAGAGCTTAGTGATGAGGATTGAGAGTCAACTGGTAAGAGAGAATTGAAGACACACCTTCTTCCACTACTATTTATGTTATACACACTTTCCACACACTTTCCAAACAGTTTATTGAAGAAAGTGACTATCAAAATGGCAGCAATTCAACCTCCTGATTGGCGTACTGGATCTGGAGCTGGTGTGGCAGCAAGGAAAAGAAGGGTATGGGCTGGGGATGGAGTCCTTTGG
Organism: Jimgerdemannia lactiflua; assembly: GCA_003951145.1. Lineage (NCBI taxonomy): Eukaryota > Fungi > Mucoromycota > Endogonomycetes > Endogonales > Endogonaceae > Jimgerdemannia > Jimgerdemannia lactiflua. The sequence goes on along the minus strand of RQIL01018664.1, from coordinate 5,689 downwards.
GAAGGCGAATAGTGGAGGTGGGGCTGGCAGTGGTCAAGGGGCTGGAGGGGAGAGGAGTAGTAAAGGACCAGTGAGCTTCGTGGCAGTAGTGAAGGGTGGGACTGGAGGGGGTGACAAGGATGGATGACAGTAAGTTGGAGAAATAAAGGGGAAACTTGGTGGAGGTGGAGGAGCTAGGCCAGGCCTTGAGGTGCCAAAGGCTGGTAGAGGGGGGGCTGGTGGAGGTGATGTGACTGCTGATAGTAGCAGGACTATGGATCTTGAAAAAAAAAAAGATGTGACAGCTGATCGAACCAAGGAAATGGCTGAGGGATCGATGGTGACATGCAAGGGAGACCTGACTGATGGTGTGATGGGGCTGGTGGTGGCACCATTACTCAAGAAATCTATCTCAGAATTTGCAGTCACACTGAGCTTCTGGGGGCTGGCAGTGACAGCTAGAATAGTGCTGGTGCTCCTGGGCAAGCAACTGAGTGAGGTGGCTTCAGTGAAGTTTCTGAAAGGACTGGAAGGGGTGGAAGTTGGAGGAGTATGTGTTGGTGGCAGTGGCTATAAGGGTATGAGTTGGAGAAGTCACTGTTTCGATGGTGAGGTGTCTGTGCTGGGACCCCAGAGTGGTGCATCTGGTAGTCAAGGGGGTTCCAACAGTATCAATGGAGGAGACAAAGGATAGAATTGGAAGGGTGATGTGCAAATATGGTGAGGTTGTGGATATTGGATTTCAGATGTGGGAAGAGATGTTATTCCAAACTGGAGATGTGGAAGTATGGCTGAGGGTAGCTGGAAAGGAGGTGATAGGGAAAGGAAGAGATTGGCCCAGAGTGCTGAAGTGGGAACCCTTCAAGTGCAAGGTATCTCAAGTTAAGGATTCAGAGGAGGAGGAGGAGGACTTGTTGATGGCACTTTGGGAGTTGGAGGGGGCTGTGGAGCAGAGAGGGAAGGCATGGCTAGCCTTCAAAAAGCTACAATGGTCATGGATATTAATGGGAAGAATATCAGAGTTGATAAGGAGTTATGGGAAAAGGCTCAGAGAAGAAAGCTACAGCAGGAGCTCCTCACAAAGCTTGGGGCGAGTGGGACAAAAGAAGAGATGGGGGGAGTAGTAGGGGGGGGTAGAGGGCCACAGGGGTCTGAGGGTTTGCAGTACTCTGAACATGCCCCCTAGCAATGTAGAGTAGGGGTTGAAGAGGAGATCTTCTTTGATGACTGAAGGCCTTAAGGAGATGCCAATGAGAATAAGGAGAATGAGAGTACAGAGGAGGCCATTGGCAGTGAAGGGGCTGAGGTGGCAGATGTTGTGATGAAGGGTGCAAAGAATGTCCAATTTGGTGTCCCTAAATTGGCCTTGGGGGGCCAGGTAGTTGGGGTGACTGGCAAGGTCCTGGTGGATGCATCAGATGAGGAGTGGGATGAAGTGATGAGCACTAGCCTGAGTGGAGAGTGAGATGGGGAAAGGAGGTCTGCAACTCCTGGAGGGGAGTGCATGAGAGAAGGGCCCTGGATGAGCAGAATGGTGATGGAATTGGCTGATGAAGAGTTGGGGGATGTGGACTTCCAGCTGATGAGTGAGAAGGATTGGAGCGATATCTTGTGTGGGGTTAGTGTTGTGGGGAAGCTGATGGTGGTGTGCTTGGCAAGGCTATTGGAGGATAAAAGTTATAATGTAATACAGCTTGGGAGGCAGAGTTGAAGGAGATGGAAAGGAGGAGAGTAGTCACTGGATAGAATACCTGGAATAGAGCTAAGCTGTGGAAAGCTGTATGTGAGGATTACTGCACGATGATGGAGGAAAAGAACACAGTGGCAGTGCAGGAGATTCTGGTAGGGATGGAGACTAGGGAGGAAGTCGAGCTGGAAGCAGAGAGAGAGCTGGACTTGTCAAGGATGGATCAGAATATGGAGATCTAGAGTGAGACATCAACCCAAACATTATTCAATATGAATAGTACAACAAATATCTTTTCACTCAATGTTAATGGGCTAAGGGGATTAGAGAGACATCAAAACATTTTTGCCTGGCTTAAGGATTTAGAAGTGGATGTTTTTCTACTTTAAGATGTAAGATGTGAGGATGAGGTGGACAAGTTGAACTGGTCAAGGGAATGGGGAGGGGTAGCAGAATGGAGAGGAAAGGTCAGAATTCTGATAAGAAAGGGCAAAGAGGAGCTAAGGGACATTGGGGGTTGGGGAGAACGTCTGCTGTAGGGGATTTGGGTGAGGCCAGGGTAGGGATCCATAGTGGTAGGCTCTTGTTATTATCGAGCAGAGAGGGGGCTATGGATAGCTTGGATAGAGAGGCTGTTGGACAGTGGAACCTTAGTGGAGGCCAGAGTCAACATACTTGGAGGGGACTTCAATATGATTAGGGATGCTGCTGTGGATTGCTCTGATGGTAGACTAGCTGAGACAGGAAGGAGCAGGGGATTGGACAGATGGAAGGAGATGGAGAGAATGAGTGTCTTGGGTGATGCAGGGCACCAGAAGTGGGGGAATAGGGCAGTATTTACCCACTGGGTGCAGGGACTTGGAACACAGATTGACTGGATTCTCATGGTAGATTGTTGGGGGATGGATGTCTGGAAAGAATTGGAGGTGATGTGGTACCCTTGGTCCAATCACTGGGGGGTGGTGGGGCAGGGAACATTTGGAGGAAGTGGGGATGGGCTGGATATTGGCAACTGAACTGTGATTTATTGAAAGATAAGAGGGTGTGGGGTCAATAGGGGGAAGAGGTAGTGGACAATATTGCATATTGGAGGAAGGAAGGAATGGCTGTAGGGGCTCGGTGGCTGAAGTTGAAAGCTGCTGCACAGGTGTTCTGGGGGGAGGTGGAGAGAGCAAAGGGGTGACTTAGAAGAAGGCGAATGATGGAGATCTCATGCAGACTTGAGGGACTACTGTTGGAGTCTGCTGGTGGCCTTGGGTGTGCTGGGGAGGAAGGTGAAGAGTGGAGAGTGGAGAGAGTGAAGATAGAAATTGAAGAATTAAAAGCAGCCTCAAGAGAGGAAGAGGAGCTGCAAGTTCAAGAAATGGTGGTGAGATTGAGGTGGAAGGGGCTAGAGGAGGGCAAGAGGCCCACAAAGTACCTTACTAGACTACTGAGGGCATGTAAGGTGTGGCAGAGGTGGGAGGGAATTATAGAAGAAGATGGAGAAATGGTAACAGAGGTGCATGGAATTCTGAGATCCCTCTAGAAGCGATGGGGCAGTCTGTGGAGTGAGGAGGAGGGAGGGGAAGATGGAAGGACTATAGAAGGCTTCTTGGAGAAGTGGACTCCCCTGGCAGTAGAGGGGCTAGAGGATCTGACCCACACTATCCAGGAGGAAGAAATTTTGAAAGTGCTGGCAGGTACAAAGAGTGGGACAGTGCCAGGAGAAGATGGTCTTCCATGGGATTTCTGGAAGAAAATGGTGGACATTGAAGGGGTACTTGGAGAGATAAAGGAGATGTGTGGTGAAGTAATTGATTCAGGAAAATGGTTAGGAGGACAGGAGTTAGGGTTAGTGGCACTCCTCTATAAGAATAAGGGGTGGAGGGAAGACTGGAAGAATTGGAGACCAATCATGCTTCTGGATATAGATAGAAAGTTGGTTATGAAGATTCTTGTGGTATGCTTACAGGCAGTGGCACAGCAAGTTCTAGGGGAGGAACAGTGAGGCTTTGTCAGCAGGAGGTTGATCAGGGATGGCACAGCATGGGTACATGGTATCATTGAGGGAGCAAGAGCTGTAGGGATGGACGGAAGGCTGGTCTTCTTGGATCAAGAGAAGGCATATGACCAAGTGTGCTAAGTGTGGTTGGAGAAGGTCTTGGCAAGAATTGGAATCCCTGGAAGACTGGGGCAGGCCATCATGCAGATGCTGGAGGGAAGCAAGGCAGCCATTATGGTGAATGGCCATCAAGGAGTGCCATTCTCGCTGGGGAGAGGGGTGCTACAAGGGGATCCTCTGTTCCCAATTTTGTATGCAATATTACTGGAACTACTCCTGGATAGAATTAGGTGGCAGATTAGAGGGTTGACAGTATTAGAGGTGACTTGGAAGGTGGGTGTCTTTGCAGATGATATGGTAGTCAGTCTGAGTTCTGTCCATGATGTGGGAGAGCTCAAGGAGGCAGTTAGCTGGTATGAAAAATGCTTGGGTCAGAAGCTGAACTGGCACAAGTGTGAGACAATGGTACTTGGAAATGGAATTGTTGGTGGCGATATCATTTGATCTGTGGTGCCAGCAGATGAAGCAGTCAGATATCTGAGCATCTTCCTCTCAGTCTATGGATCAGTGCTGCCAATGACCTGGTGGGAGGGGAGAATGCAAGTATGGGGGATTCACTTAAGGGCTGGGGAGGGCATCACATCTCTCTGGCAGGACAGATGATGATTCTGAATATTTACTGGATGCCGAAACTATGGTACCGGGCTTACCATTTGGACTTCCCAACTTGGGTGGTGAAGAGGCTGCTCAAGTTGGCAAAGGACTGGATCTGGGCTGGGAGGCATAGTCAGATTCGATGGGAGATCCTTGCCTTACCTGTGGAGCATGGTGGACTTGGACTGGTGGATTTTCTGAAGAAGCTTCACTGTTTGCGGGCTTGGTGGCTCAAAAGAGCAGTGATGCTGAGAGGGGGAGGGTGGGTCCCCCTGATGCAGAAGGTGTGGGAAGTAAGATATGCTCCCTGGGGGTCATCTGGGGACTTATTGGAGGTGGTCAGATACAGCAGTAGCAAGAAGCTTCAGTATTGAGGATTCTGGTGGGGAGTGATTGAAGGGGGACATAGAATTGGTCTTTGTTGGGAGTGAAACATGGCAGATGAGCACTGGGGCCCAGGGATGTGGCAGTGGAACAAGTTGTTGTTAGGAGGGTCACTGGTGATCGACTTCTAACTTAGAGATGAAGTGGAGAGCCAGTGGGGCTTTGGCCTAGACCTCTGGCCAGAAGGGTGGCAAGGCATCAGGATTGGAGAGGAGTGGGATTGGTCAGGTCTATGGGCCTGTGGGGCAGAGGTGAGGAAGTGGATTCCCCTGAAATTCTGGGTAGTATAGTAGAGAGTGATGAGGCAAAATGTGATGCTGAACTATAGGACTGATCACTTGGTGGTGGGAGGCAACTTTGAGTGTGAGGAGTGCTCAGGGGTTGGGCAGGTGGGAGGAGTGGTGCAGACTCCTGAGCATTGGTTGGGGGAGTGTGAGGTGTTGGCTGACTTCTGGGGGGAGGTGGGGCAGTGTCTAGGGGGGGTAAATGGTAAGTATAGAGAGGTGGAATATACTTCGGGCAAAAGTGGTTAGGGTAGTGGGAAATGAGTGACTAACCCTGGGGTGGGTCATTGCAGTGTGGGTAGGAATGGCAAGACATTGGCTTGCAGTATTCGAGGAAGGAAGGAAGTTAACACTGGGAGAAAAGATGGCAAGATGGCAGTGGTTGATGAAAGATATACTAACTGGTTGGCAGAGGGAATGGGGCTCTGGGGAGGGGCACCATAGGAAACTAGTGGAAGTTATTTGTAGTAAGAGTTAGGGTTGAGTGCAGGTGGTTGGCAATGAGGTTATGTTTGAGAGAGTGAGTGTGGGGTGGAGATTAAGTATAGAGATTGGGTAGCAAGGAGAGGGTGGGTGCTACCAATGTGGTATGAGGACAGATGAAATGTTTAGATCAGTATTCAGTTAATAAATGGGGCTATGGCCTATAGAGAAAAA